>WWET01003240.1:135086-151729 GCA_011038615.1 Limnodynastes dumerilii | reverse complement strand
AAAAGGAATAAAAAAAAAGAGACATTATTTCTGTATCTTCTGGCGTGTACAGTGCTTCGGTGGATGCGGTCCCGTTACTGTCGGCTATGTAGTAGTGCGGCGATATTCTACCAGCAAAGGTCCACAGGTACAAGCTCCAGTGCCCAAGGGGAACACAATGACTCCCCTCCTCCCCCTTAAACAGCAGCGCAGTACGGCACAGACCGCAATGGGGGTACTTGCATTAAAAAAATAAAATATGTGTTATATCTCTTTTAACCGCAGCTGCCATTACTGCGTTTGACACAACCCAGGGAATTTTTCTTAAGGAAGGGGCATCCAGGGAGTGTTTGTTTTATTATGTGCGATGCTTTTCAGCTCAGTAATGTATGCTTTTACGCTATTATTATTTACTATGCTGTCCATCCCTGCCTGCATGTCTGTACTGTATATTATGACATATGCTGTCCACAACTGCCCTTAATATGTCCATACTTTATATTAACATTTATTATGCTGTCCATTCCTGCCCTGCATGTTGGTATTATATATTAGTATACACTATGTCGTCCATCCCTGCCCTGTATGTCGGTACGGTATATTACTATATACTATGCTGTCCATCCCTCTCCTGCATGTTGGTATTATATATTTGTATACACTATGCTGTCCATCACTGCCCTGTATGTCGGTACGGTATATTACTATATACTATGCTGTCCATCCCTGCCCTGCATGTTGGTATTTTATATTAGTATACACTATGCTGTCCATCCCTGCCCTGTATGTCGGTACGGTATATTACTATATACTATGCTGTCCATCCCTGTCCTGCATGTCTGTACAGTGTTTTTGTGGTTGGATGTTGTATGGAGCAGGGGACACCTTGTGGGCCTAATACATCAGCATTAATAATGATATTACAGGTCCTGCTGATGCCTTAGAAGTTACTAGCACAAATAACATCTGGTTTTGATAGACATGGGGCAGCAGCGTTTTTATTAAGCGGTCCCTTATATGTCACGGGTCTAGTGGGCGGTATTACTGACGTCACAAGACACCCAAGTATGCACCCTTACATGGGTCATTGGTCCCATTGGACTTCGCATTTTGCTATTAATGTGAAATCTGTATAGGGTTTTGGAGTCAATTGTTTAACCGTTCCCCAACACTGATGCATGGCCCTTGATGACGTTACACAGGAGCCTCCTGGACATCCACTGATAGGCTCATTATGGTTGCGGTTGGTCGTGGCGATGGAATGGTTGCAGCTGGCTCCCATTCTAATGCTCTTCCCGTTTCAGAGTGCCTCCGTGGATCTCATGGCAGCCGCTGTACGAGTTGCAGTCGTTCCTGGGAGAATTCTCAGGATTGGAGACATTGTATCCTTGCCAGAAGCTGGTGAGCCTGGCTCCTCCCCTCTGATGAACGGGCCTGCAGTTGCCCGGACAGCGCCACGACAGCACAGGGTGAGTCTACGCTGGCAATATAAGCTGATGGTAATGATAAGGCAGCGCCATTGCGATCTGGGTTGGCCCATTTTGGCTAGCATTTTCGGAAGTGTGCGCGTAACTGACCTGGGCAATTATTGACTCCTTTAGCCCTATTTCCCTATTTATGCATGCTACTAGAAAACATGCAGCCTTATCAAGGGCCATTCACCAGTACTGTTACATAACAAGCGGAATGGGCGACTTATGGATGGGACGTAAGGGATACAGGAGAAAGTAAGTATTGCACTCATCACTGTGGGGGTTTTAGGCATGGCATGCTTTTGACGAATTTTACCCTAACACTCTGCCTACAGAGCTTGTTGGCTCGCCAACACTTAGTGCATGATATACTAATACGTGGGAAATTATGCCTGACAATTCGGCAAAATCATGATGACCAGGTCGGGTTTTTCAGTTGGGGGTGGATTTTGTGGAATCTTTCTAAGGCGGGACGTAGCCAGGATCAGAAGTCACAAGGCAAATGCCCCCCCCCCCCCTTTTCCCTAAGCAGTGCATTGGCTTCGCAACTGCCCCCCCCAATTGTGCATTGGCTACAATAATTGAACTAGCTTGCGTGGCAAGCATTGTACTTCCCCTTAAGCATGTCTCCGTAGTAATGAAACACTCCGGGAATGACTTCACTAGATCGATCATGCCATGGCATAGACATTGTGATGCAGTCGGACCTTACAATAGGCACAGCTACCTAGGTAATTAATAATTAAATTTATGGAGTGGCTAGTGTGTTATTACTAGCGGGCTTATGTAAAATTCATCTGCAAGGTTTTTACATGTTTATGTCACAAGCCAGTTTTAGGAGTGGTCTTTACCTGTTTATTCACTAAAGTCAATTCCTCAAGACAATTTCCAAACATTTTAAAGCTTAACTTGGGTTATGAATGACAAGCTGGGTGCCGGTATGGTCCCTTTAGCGATCTTTCACAGTACTAATTTAAGGTATGTTGAGGAGGCGTTGTTACCTATAACGACTCAGAACTATTTCTCTAATTGAGTTATGTCAGTCCACTAGGGTGCACCAGTGATTGATACCATCGAGTAGTCCTCAGTCTGGGTAATGCATCACCAGTTTGAGTCAATTTCGATAATAGTGAGCAGCCTTGACCAGGGGGATTTTATGGCCAAGTGCTTTGAATAAGCATTTCACCTAGAGCCACTTCCTCCTATTTTTAAAATTGGCAGGTTTTAAAGTCAAGTTTTCTGTATTGATCGTTAACTACCCATTAGCAGTTCAGTGTTGCGTGCATATTTGCAAGTCATTTGACTTCGTTCATGGGCATATTGGTGGTTACAAGTAATTTGGGTGAATTTTCATTATGTTAAATTTCCTCTTTATAGGGCCCCCCCTCCTTTAATTTAACAGGGGCCCCAGCGACAAGATAAACCCGTCAGATTGACTTGCAAATTAACTTAAGTTGCGTGGCTCAAGTCAGGCATTTTGGCAGCGGTTGGAAAAGAGGGTTGCGGAGCATAGCATAATTGAACTATTCCTTTTAGTGGTAGCTAGGGAGTCGGCCTGGATACTTTTTATAAATGAAATAAATAAATATAGAGGAGCATTGTCCTATATATCACAACTTTGGTTATACGGGCCCTTACTAGACGTAGTGCTTCGTCTGTGCCAGTGCTATGTATTTGTGTCCATTTTGGGCTCTGCTGTCTGCAATTTAGTAGTTAGATCGCTGGACCCTGAAGCCAGTCCAACGGCAAACTTCGCTACACTTTACTTATGGGTTGAAGACCTTACCCTTCTCTCGCTAGCGCAGCATTTCCTTCGTAGGCTGGCATTTTTATTGTGGGATAGGTTGAAAATCTAATCTTAGACAAGGTGGGTCTTGAGCGACCTTGACACATATTCATTGTGACCCTGTAGGGCCAATGTCGCTTGATGATGTCATTTGCTGGCAGGCATACTAGTTAGCTGCCATTTAATTCTTTGGTAAGTTGCTTGGTCAGTAACGCATTTTAACGGCTAAGGCTGTGAAAGGGCATTGCGTGTAATTCTGGCAAGTATAGGTGGCCCTCCACTTTATATATACTTAGCAACTTGATGCGCGGATCACATGCTTTGCTAGTGACAGTTATGAGTCAATATTAATTGAGCAATTTTTAGCTTTACGCCTTAATCAGCTATTACTCTATGTATGGTCGTCAGCCTGACAGCGCAGATTTCATAAGTAATCAGAGAAAATATGGGTATAGGTCATGATGTGCTTTTAAGGCATGGCGGCATATTCTCTTCCCCCGCTTATGCTGGGGACTTCATGTGTTGGAATATAGCCCTTCCATTGCTGAGTAGGTTTATCATAAGTGGAGTTCCACTAACGACTTTTCAGTTTCAGGAGATTCTCAACAGCAGTTTGCAGAACTCAAGTTTCTGCATCAGTATTATGGCAAACACCCCCTTTCGGATGGCAGCAGCTTCCTTTACGGTTTCAACAGGAGTTCCATCTGACGACATCGGACGGGTGGATTTTGCAAGTTTATAAAAATATATAAATAAATAATTAAAAATATTTAAGAGGAATACATCCAGGAGAATCTTAAGAAGAGATTTATCCGACCCTCCAGATCCCCAGTGGGTGCCGGATTCTTTTTTGTGGGTAAGAAGGACGGGTCTTTAAGACCGTGTATTGATTATCGAGCCTTGAATCGAATTACCATTAAAAATACTTACCCAATCCCTCTCATCACGGATTTATTTAACCAACTCAGAGGTGCGGTTATCTACACCAAGATCGACCTCCGCGGAGCATACAACTTAGTCCGTATCAGGGAGGGGGATGAATGGAAGACAGCATTCAATACCCACTCTGGCCACTACGAATACTTGGTAATGCCGTTCGGCCTCTGCAACGCACCTGCGGTATTTCAAGATTTTATCAACGATGTGTTACGTGATTTTCTGAGAAAGTTCGTAGTGGTCTACTTAGATGACATTCTGATCTTCTCCCCCTCCCTAGAAGAGCACCGTAAACACGTCAGACAAGTCTTAGCCCGTCTTCGAGAGTTTCAGTTGTATGCCAAGATCGAAAAATGCGAATTTGATATTGCTGAAGTAACATTCCTGGGGTACATTATTTCCCCCCGAGGATTCGCCATGGACCCGAATAAAGTCAAGGCCATCCTGGAGTGGAAGCAACCCACTGATTTAAAAGCTATCCAAAGATTCATGGGTTTCTCAAACTACTACCGGGGCTTTATTCAATCTTTCTCTATCTTAATGGCTCCCATTGCTGCTCTCACCAGGAAGAAGGCGGATACAGCAAGATGGCCCAGACAAGCCGTCCAAGCATTCAAAGATCTGAAACAAGCCTTTACCACGGCTCCGATTCTCCGTCATCCCAACCCTGAGCTACCCTTCATCATTGAAGTGGATGCTTCTGATGTGGGGGCAGGAGCAGTTCTTTCACAAAAGGACCTCCAGGACTCTAGATGGTACCCATGTGCTTATTTTTCAAAACAATTTTCCCAAGCGGAGAAAAATTATGATGTCGGGAACCGAGAATTGTTAGCCATAAAAATGGCATTTGAAGAATGGAGGCACTGGCTTGAGGGCTCTCTACATACCATAACGGTTCTGACAGATCATAAAAATCTCTCTTACATCGAGTCAGCCAAACGACTGAATCCTCGCCAAGCCCGCTGGGCACTGTTCTTCACCAGGTTCAATTTCATAATTTCCTACAGACCTGGTTCTTTAAATCGCAGAGCTGACGCTCTGTCCCGATCATTCTTGCCGGAACATGGTCCCACCCCCCCTCCCTTGCCTATTGTCTCTCCCACCTCCATCCTAATTGGTCTCACCCAGGATCTTCTCACTCAGCTACAAGCCGCCCAGGGACAAGCTCCGAGTCAGAAGCCCACAGACCGTCTTTTTGTTCCAATCAAACTCAGGAAATCCGTTCTACAAGAAAACCACACCTGCAGGTCAGCGGGACATCTGGGCGTCCAGAAAACCCTGAAACTCCTATCTCGCTCAGTGTGGTGGCCATCTATGATCCAGGATACCAAAGAGTTTATTAATTCGTGTGACCTATGTGCCAGAAATAAGACCCCAAGGTCTCCACCCATCGGTCCTCTTCTGCCTCTCCCTATACCCAACCATCCCTGGACGCAAATCTCCATGGACTTCATAACAGATCTACCAAACTCCCAAGGGTTTACCACTATATGGGTTGTGGTAGATAGGTTCAGTAAGATGGCACACTTCATTGCGCTACATGGACTCCCCAGCGCTCAGATACTGTCTGTTCTGTTCATTAAACACATTTTCAGACTTCATGGACTACCCACCGAAATTGTTTCAGACAGAGGCTCTCAATTTGTGGCTGCATTCTGGAGGGCATTCTGTAAGACTCTCGGGATCCAAATTAACTTATCATCTGGTTACCATCCCCAATCGAATGGCCAGACAGAAAGAGTTAACCAATCACTTGAACAGTACCTACGTTTCTATGTTTCCAAATATCAAAACAACTGGTCCGAAAACTTGCCCTGGGCGGAATTCGCTTACAACAACGCTCACCATTCCTCCACCTCAGTATCCCCCTTCTTCTGTATCTACGGGTTCCACCCCAAAGCTAATTCTCTTATCACCGGTCCCACCTCATCTAGTCCTGACACCAGAGTGACCGTCAAGAAAATGAAAGCAATTTGGAAGGGGGTCAGTCATTGTCTTCAGTTATCAGCCTTTAGAACCAAGGAAAGGGTGGACCAACATCGGGTGAGATGCAACTTCAAGGTGGGCCAGAAGGTTTGGCTATCCACAAGGAACATTAGGTTGAAGCAACCTTCTAAGAAACTGGGACCCCGCTTTATCGGACCGTTCTACATCACCAAAAGGATCAACCCGGTCGCCTTCAGACTAGCTTTACCTCAGAACCTCAGAATTCCACCAACCTTTCACGCATCTCTATTAAAACCATTCAAGTCATCCAAACAGTTTCCACAGCCCCAGGCTTCTAAACAGTCTCTTCTTGTCAACAATCAAGAAGAATTCGAAATTGAGGATATTCTTGACTCTAAAAGAGTCCGCAGCAATGTTTATTATCTGGTTCATTGGAGAGGTTATGGACCAGAAGAGAGATCCTGGGTGCCCAACAGAGACCTACATGCTGAGAGACTCAAGAGGGACTTTCATAAAAAGTTTCCAGACAAACCTGGTCCTAGGGCCTAGGGGTATCAAAACCCCTCGTCAAGGGGGGGTACTGTTACATGCTGTCAGAGTAATTCTGACAGCATTTAAACTTGTGCCTTACCTGATGGTCTTTAGGACCTAGCATTCCTGTCTGCATTGTTGCTGGGGTTGTGTCTCCATTCAGACTTTCAGGAAGTCTAAATAGCTTTCCTCATGTGTTTCCTGCATCTAGGCTGCTGTTTGAATCGTGTGCCTCATGCTTCTGTTGGTGTCTGCTGTTCTCCCATTGCCCTTGTTACCCTTACCTTCTCCCGGTCCTCGTGGTGTCCTGTTTGTCCGCCTGTGTGTTTGCGCACGCTGGCGGTGTCTAACTTAGGCCTCGCTCTCTGTTTCTCGGTGTTTCTGAGTCGCGGTTATCTGACTCCATCCCCATTCTGTGTTTGTCATCTGCCAGAGTGTTTGTGCTGTGTGTAGAGCTTACCCCAGCAACTCTCAGTTTATCCAGCTCCATTCTGTGTTTGTTATCTGCCAGAGTGTATGTGCTGTGTATAGAGTTCACTCCAGCAACTCTCAGTCTGTCCAGCCCCATTCTGTGTTTGTCAACTGCCAGAATGTGTGTGTGCTGTGCTTAGAGTGTACTTCAGTAGCTCCGCGCTCTCCATCTACTTTCCCTGCTCCCCTGTGGGGGGTCTGTCTTGTTCAGGGCTTAACATTAAGATAGGCCAGTCCTTCCTGATAGGCTCTTTAGCCACTCAGTATAAGAAAAGAAAAGAGTGTGTCTTGAGAGTTAGGGCTAAGGGTTTAAATACTAATAACTATAATTAGTCCACAACGCTCCAACCACTAAACAGGGATTGCCAGCCCTGTAAAACAACAAGTAAAATAAAAAGAGATGAAGTGGTGAGCAAATGGACTAAGTATCAAGAGCCAACTCCTAAAAAATCAATGATTTTATTAAATAAATAAAAACATGCAAATATGGTTATACGAAAATAGACACATAGTATAGGATTACATATAGATAAACGAGACTGGCCAGTTGAAATAGGTTTGTCCAAACGGAACCCTGCAGGGATTTAAATATGTGGACAGTTGTTGTGTTACAGCTAGTGATGGTATATGAGCTCAATATAAATTGTTCCGTCACAGATTGGGTTCCCAATATATACGGCACTGTTACTCTGTAGAAATAAATAATGAGCTAAACTTGTAGGAGCCGGCAACAGGGGTGAAGATAATGTGCCCGTATGTGTGGTATCCCCCGTGCCCAGTACCTTTACTTGTCACTGAAGTAGGTAGAAAGGCATCTCGCTGTGCTGTCGGTGATGGTATGACAGACAGGACTTCCGCCTGCCGATAGATCAAATAAAGTCCCGGGCACAAGATGTTAAAGATGGATCTGCGCCAGTGCGTCCCACTACACCAGTGGTATTGGCAATAGGTCGGAGCTTCCACCTGGCGGTAGGTCGGTTGGGGCTCCGGGCACAAATTGCAGATTTTCAATGCAGTTCACACCGGTGTGCAGACGGGAAAGAATGAAAGGTACTGGATTCCAATGTGCTTGGATAGTAGGTAGGTGATCCACAGATGCACAAATTGTTGCTGTCTATCCCCAGGAAGCAGGCTGGTATTGCCGTTAGTCCGTAGGGGAACTGGGCTCAATAGTACACCATATATTTGCTTCTCTGCCTCTTTCTTTGTTTTTACCATCTGGAGCCATTATTTAACATATCCCTATCCTGGACCTGTTCCCTGGAGGGAAGTTCTTCAACCCAAAGAAACCTCTACTATGCCTTATTTATAAGGCTATCTGGTACACCTTTATCTTGCACTTTAGCACCATTAATGTGAATTTCAAGCACGTGCACTTTAATCACTTCAATGAACTTTTAGGCGCTTTCTGATTCGCATTGTACTCCCATCATTCTACGTCTGAGCACAAACAGACTTTTCACAAGAAAGCTGCCCCCATGCAATCGGGCATTATCCGTTTATCACGTCATTTATATCACCATTGTTGTTTTTTGAATTTTATATATTTTATCTTTGTCGGATTTTATTAGTAATAAGTTTGAAGCGCCACTATCTGATTTGTTAATTTCTAATGTGTATATATATGTATGTATGTATGTATGTATGTATGTATGTATGTATGTATGTGTGTGTGTGTGTGTGTGTGTGTGTGTGTTTTTATGTAAAATGAGAATACTGATAATATGGTCATGCTATCTGACATGATTTATAAGTTACTTCTTTCACACATTAAAATAGTAGTTTTATATTGAAGGAACAGATCTAATAGCAATAGCAGTATACAATGCATTAGTACAGCACATTACCCAATGGACCAGAGCTTGCGTCAGTGCATAAGCACTGTTGAATTGGTTGTCACCCATTCACCATCCCCACCTGCTTTCCTATTGCAGCACAGGCCAGGACCATCATCCTCCATGCTAGTCTGCCTCATATGGCTGCTAAGCCACGGTATCAGTGAAGCCATGCCCCTTTTTCGAAATTTCAAAAAAAAAAACCTGGGTGCGCCACTGCTATATGTACCAATCCAGAGCTATAGCTGTTTATGCATATAGATCACATTTAAACCTCCCATAAGTTGTGTGAATTTTTACCAACTGTAGGACGCATTATTGTTTAT
Organism: Limnodynastes dumerilii; assembly: GCA_011038615.1. NCBI lineage: Eukaryota > Metazoa > Chordata > Amphibia > Anura > Limnodynastidae > Limnodynastes > Limnodynastes dumerilii. Next base: position 142,446 of record WWET01003240.1, on the reverse strand, counting down.
ATTCCAGCTTGGATCAGGCCCACAGTGTCTTGAAAGTGAGAAATATAGCTGTTCTAAACCATGGCAGCAAATAAACCAGACAATATTATGGAATCATCTTACTCATCACTATTGGGAGTAAGCACTAAGAAATGTAGGATTTGTTGAAAACAAGGTAGAAGCAAATTCTTTTACTGCATTATTTCTATCCACCCATGAGAAGTTCATTACCAGTTCGTTGACTTATGACCAATGATGTTTCCCTTGCTGATATCAACTTGTCTTAAAATACTAGCATGGTTGAACTTTATTAGTTACTTACATTTAGCCCCTAACACCTCAAATTAATAAGTTAATAAAATATTTACTTCCAAAGGGAAGATTCAGTTGAGTATAATGGACCTGATTTAGAGACTTAAAATAAGAGAGGAAAGTTACTCCTGGTCATGTTGATTTCAGGGGAGTCAAATTTCATCTATTGCAAACATTATTAGAGTTAAGAGGTGGCATTTTCCAGGCCAAGTCTAATTAGCAGTGTAAAAGTAAAGCTGGTCACTATCTGTGTGCTGTAAACAAAAACAAAGATATATCCCGGCATGCAAAGAATACAGTTAACTTGCCTCCCCCTGAAATTAACATGGTTTTGCCCAAGAGTAACCTTCCTCTCTTATTTTCAGTCTCTGAATCAGGTCCGGTGTGTCTTTGGAATAGCACATTGTGCAATTTAAAATCACATATTTTATCTCACAACCCTATAGAGCTACAAATCAAAATCCATGATGTTCAGCTACCATAATAGATGAAAATAGGCTTATTTGTGCCTCTTCTCGTCATTGTGGTCAATTGAAACTGTCCTCAAGCATGCTAACCATACCTATAGAAAGACAGGAAACCCCAGCATATGTGATGATTTCCCTGAGCTTTATAATTGCTTTAAAAATTTTCAAGTTTTTATACGTCAATATGACAAATATATACACTGATATATCCTGGCTACATATCTAAATATTAGTACTGTATTAATGTACTTGTATGTTTTTGTACAAATTGCTAATAATTCATATGGTTTTAGTTGCACTATGTAACATTCATTAAGAGAGCTATATAAAAATAATTAATTTGATGGTATCTGAAATTATTTACTGATACACTGTGGATTGTGACTATATTAAGTTCATTTTTGGACATTCTTGACATTTCAGTACTTCTTTCATATGCAGCCACATCTCTGGATACGTGACATTGAACTAGTCAATTGACCTTTCTACTATCTTTTGTTTCATTTGAAGCAAAGGTCAATAAAATGTATAACTATTCTTAAAGAAACTATGATAGGAATTTCAAGATTTCCTTCCCGTACATTTGAGAAATTAAAAATTTATACATGCTTGTAAATAAACGACCATACTTGATGGATCAATTCATCTTTATTTTATGTCATCAATGTACAATATGTCAAAGTTACTTAGCTAATAGGAAATACATCTTAGAATTATATACAAATAGATTATCCGTAAAGCTTAACATCTCAATCACAATTGTTAGTATTTTTGAGAGCAGTGGATGTTGGTGTATGTAAGTGTGTATGTGTGTGTGTGTGTGTGTGTGTGTGTGTATTTGTATGTGTGTGTGTGTATATATATAGAGGGGGCGGATAATTCAGTGCTGGCTCATTTTAAATTACGACAACATAATAGATCTCATATATATTATAGTATGTTCAGGACCAGGGCTAGGGTGTTCAATGCTCTCCTGCAAACTATAAATTTGTGCCCTACTGCTTTACAATTTTAAATTTAACACCAGTGACATTGTTATACATTGCAGTATCCATGATGAAAGTACTCACTAGTCGCAACTACACAATACAAACAACAACATCCTACTATACAATTTCCATCTCATCCAAGTAACTGCCATACAGACTGCATTCTAGTCACTACAATTAAACAGACTGCATCCTAGTTAACACTATACAATAGGGACTGCATCCTGTCTCTGCTATATAATACAGACTGCATTCTAGTCAGTGCTATATAATACAGACTGCATACTAGTCCCCAGTATACAATATAGATTGCATTATAGTGAGTGCTATACCATGTAGGCTGCATCCTAGTGATCACCACATAATACACACTGCATCCTCATAAATTTTGAAACAATGTAACCAGTTGTTGATCTACTATGAAACAAATCAACTTTTTTTTTTAGCTAAGAGTGCATTTTTTATCAAAATTGATGGAGTTTTTTTTTTTAAATATAAAATAATTTTATTGGAACCTGTACATAATGTCAACAAGTAGTTTATAACGAAATTGACATACATTAAGATAATGTATGATGAAAACAAACATGCATAAGTACAGTTTACATCTCTTTCAACATCTAAATTGGTTACAGTCTTCTTGCAACCTACAGAGTTTACTTTAGACAATAAAAAACCATCACTGATAATGCAACCTCCCATGTTTGCCTAAAATCAAAAGGGAATGTGACCTTTCAACAATTCTAAGTTATACCAACATGTCAACTGAAATGCTATACTCAGTAGATCTTTAGAACGTTACGGCAACGTTACGGGACGTTAATATAGGGTAGCCATGTTGTGAAGATACCACTTTCACCTGGCCCAATTACTATGCCAGAAACACTTACTCGGTATCTCCTAGGGTTCATTTAATCACTCAGGAAAAAGCAGTTATAAAAATACAATAGTAATTTATTATAAAACATGAACACTACACTATATCCTATCCATGCACAGTAATAATACACTATATCCTATCTATACACAATAATCAATGCCAGACAGGGTCACCAAATTATCTGTCCTTTTCCCCACTAAGCCTGGAGTCCCAGCTGCTGTCATCAAGGCCACAAATACCTCCCCTCTGACGGCACCACAATTCCTGGTCAGAGTCTCCTCCCAAGGTCCAAATATCTGGATACTCATAATGAAGATGTAGTCTGTTACCTGGATAAACGTCTTGAGGGTCCCAGCCACTCAGCCAATGCTCTGCACCAGCGTGATGGGGCGCTGAATCTCAGGCTCCCTGCATTAGGCAGGTTCCCCAAGTTCTAGAGCACCAGCGAGCCTCTCCCCAGGGAGGGAAGTCTGTGGAAAGTGCTTGTGGTACCCCTCAGGTCTCTCAATGCTGGCAGAGGTCCCTACCTCAACGCCAGTCGGTCCAGGAATCACCCACACTTCTGGGCCCTGGCAGAGGTCTCACCTCAATGTGCCTGGATCAGAATCGCCACCCCCCCACAAACCTCTTTCTGGCTTTTTACCTGAGACACCCCTCCATGCACTGAAGACAGCCCCTCACTGTCCTAGCAGATGTGATTGGACAATCAATAGCTAAGTGACAGATATCCAACAATGTCTAAGGCAAAATCCAGTCCCCTTGTACCCTGTCTATACTGGAGGACTCCATGCTGTTTTGGCCCCACTAAGTCTAGCTCAGGGCTAGTGAAAGTTATTCGATGCTGAAAACCCTTGGCCTTATGTACATGTGAGATAAGGAGCAGCCACTCTCAGACTTAACCCTTTCCAGTCATTTGTGATGCCATACACCTCCAGTTTCCTGTAGAGAGAGGAAGGGGGAGAGTCTCCCCCTGGTCTCTTCCTGTCCTCTGTAGTCAGGGATGACCATACATGGACTTCCTGTGACCACATGTGACTACCTGGCTGTACACAGAGGTGTCAGTAATGATATCAGACTCTGTGAAATGAGATCTGCTTATCCCAGCTGCAGACCCCAACACATATTACTCCAACCATCTACCTGCCGTTACACACACAGCACACAATAAACATTGCTATAACTACCTGCTACATAATCCTATAGCACATCACATACTACACATCTTATAACTACATGCTACATAACACACTTCTATAACTATATATACTTCATATGGTAAACGAAAAATATAACACACACAGTCCACAGATTGCAGAGGCTACAGATACAAGTGTCACAATAGCTGTTCTTCATAATGAGTCCAGGGTTGGTGACCAGGACTGGGAAAGTAATACATCCAGGGACACACCCATCTCGTCACATATGTATGACAAAATTGTTCCACAATTTTTTATTTATTGTTCCTGATCACTATCCAATCCATCTGATGGAGTTTTAACGTGTGTGTGTGTGTTTTTATAAGGTTATTTAAGTGAAAGAATCATAAGCCAATGGGTTGAAGCATTTAATATTGACCTTAGAATATGCTCTGTGATCAGTGGTATCCAGAAGCCCCCCTTGGCCAGAGCTGGCCAGAAGACATTTTATCAACAGTTCTAAACAGAGAATGTATCACTGTATGATCTAGTAATCAGGGCGCGGAGTCTAACGCCTGATAATGATCTTAGCTGCATACTGGTAGCAGGTCACAGCCCCCAGTGACCAATTTTACAGTAGGTGGATACTCTGGACTGGCCAGAAGACAGAAGGCACAGATACTCAAGCAAGTGTGAGTGAGCTAAGAAACCGAGGAACCTGGAGTACAGGAGTAGAACAATACTGGAGTACTCCAGCACACTGGAGTAAAGAGATGAAGGTATAGCACTGATAAATAAGAAAAACTAAAGCACAGATGGAGTAGTACAGAAATAACCAGATAGACTGGAGTGCAGATGGAATGGCACAGAATAACCAGATAGACTGGAATGCAACTTGAGTGGCACAGTATAACTAGATAAACTGGAGTGCAGATGGAGTAACACAGTAATAACCAGATGGTTTGGAGTGCAGATGAGGTAGCACAAAATATTTTGGACAGACTGGAGTGCAGATGGAGTAGCACAGTAATAACCAGATAGACTGGAGTGCAGATGGAAAGGCACAGTGGTTACTAGAAAGTCTAAGGGGCAGATGAAATAACACAGTATTAACCAGCACAGGGGCTGGAGGAGGCAATACCAGAGACAAGGGTGCAGCTACACAGAAGGGGTTAACCAGACAGACAGGCGGAAGGTAACACTAAGCACAGAGGGACTAGACAGCAGCAACAGAGGACCACAGACTGAGGAACAAAAGGGAATACAAGGAGCCAGACACCAAGCAGGAACACTCTAAATAACAGCTGGCAGCAGGATCGAAGGAAAGCTATAACCGACACCGCCGTAATGGTGATGCAGGGACTTTAAAGGGCATCAATAAGGAGAGCCCAACAATCAGATCAGGAGTCCAGGTGACTAGGCAACGATCTGGATGCCAGCCCAGGAGGTGGGAGAGAGGCACGTCCACATGCTGAGCGGGCATGTAAACAAAAGATTTTACATTCCGTCTCAAGCCAGAAGATAACAGCAGTTGCACAGACACAATATGGCCCAATTGCAAGGACTCCACCCCACCACACCATTCTTAGCCATTTTGTGTCTTTGGACCTTGTTGGCTGTTTCCCTATTGTTGCTGTTTGCAAAGGAGCCCTAACACCCATAACAGTTCAAGCTTCAAGGCCCCAAATATGTAGGTCATAATGCTGTAACATCATCCAATCTTACAAAGCAGTGATACTTCCTAAAATAATCAATCTTATTAAGTGGATAACAAAAATAAACAATGATACGCGAACGTACGCAGCTTAGCACGCCCATACTGTACACTTTAAATACCACCCCCCGCCTACTTCACGTAAAACGCACGTATTGTTGACTAACGTAAATTTGACACGCCCACACGTAAGTATTTACGTGAGGAACACGTGAATCCCCCATACGTCCAAAATTACGCTACGTGAATGTGCGTATTTTCTATGGTGCGCATGCGCAGTGCATTCAAATCTGCGAATTTACGTCTCCGCCACGCGTAAAATCGCGGGGAAGCGTAGTTCTGGATCTGCCCCATTGTGGTTTCAGGCTCGCTTTGGCTTGCAGTGAGCCTGGCAGCTTTGTTCATATAATTTACTAAAACTTACCTAACCCGCATGGTCATGCGATGATCTCTGGGCTGATCGCAGGACATTTCATTCATACTTTGCATGAATGAAGTCCTGCACATGCCCAGAGACTCCATTGCGGGACTTTGAACATTTCAAGTATGAAAAACTGTCCATGTGCAGTGTCTTCATATCGGGACTCCGAAGTCGGATGTGCCTCCTGGACAGGTAAGTTTTGCTTTTTTCTTTATTTTTTTTAAATTATTAATATTTTAAATGTATATATTTATTTTTATGTTAAAAATGTAATTAAAAACAACATAATTTTTTTCTTTCTTTTTTTTTTACTTTTGAACATATAGGTTTATTCCTGCGGTCTCCCCATACATGCCCACTTTTCCTCCCCCTAACAACAGCTATTAGGCGGAGGAAAGAGGGGTATATGTGGACATCACTGAAATACTTTCCCCTAATGCCAGCCTGGGCTGGCATTAGTTTTACGCCGGGAGTGGATTATATAAAATAAATATAACGTGTATATATATATAATCCAAAGCTTTAAACCAGGCACTCTCCTCTGTGTTGGTAGAATAAGGATGTTTATACTTGTGATGCCTTGATAAAAATCTGCATATAGATTGAAACGTCGGCTATTCCATGTAATAAACGGCCGGACAGGCCATGTTATAATATTAAACAAGGCAAATAGTGGTTGATAGTATACCAGCGCTAGATAGTGTTACATGAATGAATACAAGTCCATATAATAAGCGGCATGCAGGTAACAGATATATTCATATTCAAGTGTCCACTGTTGAAAAAATCACCTCTCATCCATATAGATGCATAGGAATGAAGGAAAAAAAAAGAGATTTGAGAAAGGGCGACGCCCGAAACGCGTTTAGGATCCGGACCACATAGCAGCTGTCGTGTATCTCTCTCCCCGCCGACGTTCCATTGATTCCTGAGGACTTTTCATCTCTGCTAGGACGTCCAAATTTTGCAGCTCCTTGGGACTCCTATGCCACTGCGGTAGGGGATTGTTGTTACCCCCAGTCTGCCTTTTTATTTTGTTGTTATGTGTCACTGCTTTTAATTATCAATTTCAGTAAACATTGCCAGATTTTGGATTTGTGATTATTCTTTTATCTGAGCTGACTACTGATTTTACTTCTCTTTTTTTTTCCCTTCATTTCTACGCATCTATATGGATGAGAGGTGATTTTTTCAACAGTGGACACTTGAATATGAATATATCTGTTCCCTGCATGCCGCTTATTATATGGACTTGTATTCATTCATGTAACACTATCTAGCGCGCTGGTATACTATCAACCACTATTTGCCTTGTTTATATATTTTTAAGAGGTTGTCTGGACCCTCTTAGGTTGAGTAGTCTGCAGCTGGATTTTAGCGCTTTTACTGTACCCCACCCCCAGTTTTATTGCATGTTATAATATTATCTAGACTCCTGAGTGACTTCCATCCACTACTGTAT
>WWET01003240.1:120076-134893 GCA_011038615.1 Limnodynastes dumerilii | reverse complement strand
ATATATATATATAGATAGTATATTTATGTACCATCTCCAGACCCCTTGTATACCTGACATGTATTACAAGCATTTGGAAACCCCCCTTAAAAGTCTTTAATTTGCAACTTTGCAACTCCCTAATGTACAGCAACAAGGGTAAAATTTGAACCAATAGTTTGGTCTTCAGTAACAGAAGAGGAAAATATGCATTGTTTACCACAGACATATAATAATGAAGCCATTTTTTATTTTCACTTAGAAATGTAAGAAAATCAAGCTTTCATAAGTAGAGTCACCTCTAGAAACTTATTTTGGTATTGGCAAGAATTCTATAGAAGACGAGATATTTTTCGATTGCCAAATTCATTACAGATAAATTATTCAGTCCTTGTCAAATTGCACAAAATAAACATCCACTGACATTGCTTACTTATATTACAAGACATTTCCACACTATTCTGAGGATTGTCATCCTTGTCTCCAATCTCTTCTTTAAACAGAAAAAATTTTAAGCATTTGTTCCATCTGGGGAATTAAGAGAATTTAATGAAAGACTTGAATGAAATCCTAAATTTTAAAAGCCTCTATTTAATTTTGTACTGAGAGAAGGGAGGTTTATCAAGAGTTATAAGATAAAAAGATCTGGGAGTTGTAGATGGTCAAACATTACTGGTCATGGTTGTTGAACAGATCGCATTTGCTCAAAAAGTAAAAGCAAAAGAAATATATATCAATCCACACTAATTAATATATGTATGAAACAATTTATTGAGACCAAAAGCCCTATGGAAAGATAACCTGCTTTGTATTAAGCTATTAAATGGGTAATGGCACAAAAGCACTGGAGAGCACAAGAAAGGAAAGCAGCAGAACAATGTTAATTACAACAAAAGGGCTAGCTGCCTCAGCTGTTCATCTTCATAAATTCAGAAGGACCGACAAAGGCGACACACAGGAGCTTACCAGAAAGTCCAGGGGCTAAATGTTTATTAAGTTATGAAGTTTAATGAAATTTGCGTCATTATTGTTCAGCAAGGGAGATGGGGGACTTGATGCAATTTACTTTATCAACCTCCAAGGGCTAGATTTACCAAACTGCAGAAAAGGAAAAGCGGAGATGTTGCCCATAACAACCAATCAGATTCTAGCTGACAGTCTCTTGTATGTAAAAGGGTAGTGAGAGCTAGAATCTGATTGGTTGCTATGGGCAACATCTCCACTTTTCAACAATTCATTGAATCTAACCCCCAGGAGTTTGATAAAGTAAATTGCATCATGTCCCCCATCACCCTCACTGCACAATGATTACGGAAATTGCATTAAACTTTATAACCAAACACCATGCTCTTTGCTTCAAAGTGTTGTGAATAACAGCATTGGGACATGGGGTTGGGAAATGATAAAACAAAAATTGCAGAATCCAGTCTCACTATGGGCCAAATGTTCATGAATTTTGTGAGTCACGCAGCATGCCAGGAGTGCTGGTAAGTTCGCTAAATACAGGAAATGCATTTTGTGTAAATAGTTGGGGAAACTGATAATTAAGTACCTGAACCAGGCTTCTGATGGCCCTCCCCTCGGTGCGAATAATACACACTGGATCCAGTCTTCCGGGTGGGTGAAGGGAGATCGCCCCCCTCACTCGAATAGAGTACCCTACCTTAAAACTTCTGCACTATCCTTACTTAAAATGCTTTTGCACACCTTCACAGTACTATTACCATACTTTTCTCTCCTATACATTGGGATCACTTTTTGCTTCCCACCCAATTCTGCCAAGGCATTAGAAATGATCCTAGAAACTGAACTCTGGTTCCTGAGGATCCAGATCTGTCCTGGAAATGTAGCACTTGGATATGTGATTTAGAAAAGAAGGGCATTTTCCAATATTAGGGGTCCATTTAAAAAGCCATTATGAATCGCCAGCGCTGTTATTCTCTAAGCAACGGTTTTGGCTGGGCATTCGGCCACTAAAGGTCCCCTTTTATAGTGTTAATGACACTAGAGGTTCCCCTGACATCATTGACACTCTAGTGGACAAATGTTCATTAGCATCAGCATCCCAGAACTGGAAGGAGGAGGTCGGCGCAGCAACAGGATGAGGACCGGACAGAAGAACTCCAATCAACTCACCACCTTCTTTAAGCAACTAGACCTCTTCTTCAATCAACTGGACCGGAGCTTCCAACAACAAGACGCGAACTCCAAGCAACTGTTACCGGACTACAAGCAACTGTCACCGTACTACAAGCAACACTTCCCGATATCCTAACAAGTCATCCCAAGATAGATGACTGCAGAACGGTGAGTCCATAATACTCATTTTACATTTTTACACTGAACAAACACACTACACATAGGTTTATATGTAACAGTGTGGCCACCTGTTTATTTTTTACGTCTAAGGGGGATACATAATGTCATGTTACTATATGTTTAACAATGTAATGTTTTTTACTGTAAATTTTATGTGTTTCTTTGTCAATTTTTATTTTTTTTACACATCGGTCTGAGCGCAGAATGGTTATAACCCTTGCAATGCTGACACTGATATTACTACAAGGCACAGCCACGCCACTATCAGCGCATTCATGCTAAGGGTTACAAACATGATGTGCTTGTCATTTTTAATGTGAAAAACACATGTCAAATATATTGATGTGTTTTTCTGCTAAAGTGTGTGGTGCTTTCAATGAAACCGCTTTCTGTACGAACTAAAGGCGATTTTGTAAAATCCCTATGTTTAACAAGGCAAACAGCTGGACGATTTTTGTCCAGCAATGTTTGCCTTGGCGCTTTTGCTAAAGCTCAAGTTTAGCCTTGAATGCGGCGATTGCATAATCACTGGCAAAGTCCTGGGATTTTGGTCAATTTGCCACAAAGCGACCTTAGTAAATATACCCCTTAGTGATCAGAAAATGCCTGCTTTTCGTAAATATGAATCCCGTCTGGAGTACAAAGGACTGATTTGTAGAATGTAGTGGATTGCAGTCTCACCAACCAAATCACTGTTAATGTGCTGTGAATTGTCATAAACACAAACTGACGGTTAGATGACTTGCCAAAGGTCACATTAACTATATGGCAGATTATGTTTGTAAAAATTCTAAAGTTCTAAAGGTGACAGTCACCCTGCACTGTGACTGTCATCAACAGTGTAGACAAAAAGTGACAATGATTCATCCACTTACTTCAAGATGGTATTCTCCCAAAACATTTTGGGGTGTATTTACAAACTTCATTTTCATGTGATAATGCCCATTTTCATGTGAAAATGGGCATTATCACATGAAAATGAAGGTTTTAATATTTATAAACCATAGATCGCCATGGAAAACTGCAGTTTTCATGGCGATCCATGTAAACATTGGGGCTCTCTGCTGGCTCATTCTTTTCAGAGCGGGCCGGAGGTTCGTAGTATTTATGAAATGTTGGAGCAGAGTTTTACACTCCACTCCTGGCTGAACACTAACGCCAGCTCAGGCTGGCATTAGTGCAATTATCCCAGTGATGTCCCCATATTCCCCCCTTTTCCTCCCCCTAATAGCTGTTATTAAAGGGAGGAAAAGGTTTGCATGTATTGGGAGACCACCAGGATAAACCAAAGTGTGCCAATGTAATAAAATAAAAAGTTGTTTTATTTTGTTTTAGTAACATTTTTATTAAAATAAATACATTAAAATATTCAGAACCATTAAAAAAAATATAGAAAAAATCTAAACTTACTTGTCCGGGAGATGCATCCAACTCTAAAGATTTCAGAGTCCCAATATGAAGACACTGCGCATGAGCAGCGTTTTTCATGCCGGGACTTTCATGCCAAGTGCTGCATGGGAGTCGCTGCGCATGCGCAGGACTTAATTCATACGAAATAAGAATAAAGGCCCTGATCCAGAACAACGCTTGTGAGCGAATTTACGCATGGCGGAGACGTAAAATCGCCTTTTGGTAAGTACTGTGCATGCGCACCATAGAAAATACGCTCAGTAACATAGCGTAATTGTGAACGTATGGGCCATTCACGTATGTGTCACGTAAATACTTACGTGTGGGTGTGCCAATTTTCCGTGAGTCCAAAATACGTCTGAAATACGTTAAGTATGCGGGGGTTTGTATTTAAAGTGTACAGTATGGGCGTGCTTAGCTGCATAAATACGCGTTGCCCATACGTACGTGTGTGGATCACTGCGGTTACGTTGGCAAAAGTTGAGGTAGGGTTTGGAAAGCGTATCTTGACAAAATACGTACGTTCAAGGGGTGTGTCGAGGGGAGTGTTGTTACGAAACCGATTGCCTAACATGCAGCAGGGAATCTGGGAGTCTTCACCAGGGCCCCTAGAGGTGGGGATGGACTTGCACCGAGCCCAGATAAACAAGCCACTATCTTAGGCGCACGATTTCGCTGAAGGAAGTAGAAACAAGGACAAAAGGCAAATAACCCGTGGCAAGTAGGAAACAATAAATTCTGTGAAAACATACGCACAGGTCATACAAGAAATAGGTAATGAAAGGCAGAATGCCTAGATGAGGCAAGACAACTCAAAGTAGACTGCCACCTAGTGGCGGTAAATAATAATTAAGTAATAATTACCACTGTGTGGTGAACGCCCCTCAGAGATAACAAGCAACAGGAGCGATACTGGCACAAGAACCTGTGCTACAGAAGGGGTGCTGGTAGCAACCCAAAACTTGCCACTATGTGGCGACTCAAGACAGCAGGCACTGTCAAATGAGTAATACAAATAAGCACTTGCCACTATGTGGCGACTACGGACAGTAGGCACTGTCAAAATAAGTAATACAAATAGACACTTGCCACTATGTGGCGACTACGGACAGTATGCGCTGTAAGAATAAGTAATACAAACAGAAACTTGCCACTATGTGGCGACTACGGACAGTATGCGCTGTCAGACAAATAATACAAAAACTTACAAATAAACACTTGCCACTATGTGGCGACTTCGGACAGTACTCCAGGCTAGGAGACAATAATACTTGTGCCAATAATATTCTTGGCACAGCGGGCAACAGAAAATAAGACACAATGTGGTGCCCAATAGCTGAAGAACCCCAGCAAGGAAATAAATGATAAAACAAAGAAAACCAAAAGTATAAGCAAGGCAGCTAGCAACAAGAAAGAGAGACCCCCAAACCTTTAGGACAGGAGGAAGCAGCTTGCAAGCAACCCAAGACTACTGACACGAGCAGGAGACCAGGAATCAGCAGACCAGCCGGCAGAGACAGATTTCAGCAGAGCACGCGAGCAGAAGCGCTATTACCGGCGTCCTCGTGGAGCAGCGCCAGGAATTTAAGGTGAGTACCACGCATGCGTGGAAGCAATGGAACGCACGCTGCGTTCCAGCAAGGGAAGCGTCCAGGTCTCCTAGTGATGACCCGGACGCCGCACCGAGGAGCAGCGTTACACGCCGGCTGCCGGCGTGTAACAAGTGTATAGAATGTACGCACACGAAAATACTCTACGCGAATAAACATACGGCAAACGTAGTTCTGGATCTACCCCAAAGTCTCCTGCGATGACCACAGAGATCATTGCGGGACCTTGCTGGAGGGATAAGTATTAGTAAATTTGAATGAATGAAGCTGTCGGGGTCACTGCGAGCCAAAGCAAGCCTGGGACAGCTTCATTTATTTGAAAACGTTAAGGTAAGTAAAAAGACCCCTATATCTTGTCTACTATTTGATCACCAATTTCTCTTAATTTTTATCAGTTAAGCACAGTGTTTTTTTAAATAATAACAAAAAAAATTATTAAAATAACCCCCACATAGAAACTTGTAAAAATATTTTCTAACAGTATTAACTCTTTAATATTTATTTCAGAAACTCATATATAACACAAGATATATAGTGGAAACCTTTAAGTCATGTTAAATGTGGTGAAATTCAAATTATCCATTAACATGTCCTATAATGAAATTGTGTAGTATAACATTTTGATGCTGCTAGTAAATTTAGCCAAAAAGACTTGAGTCTCACTATTTATGATTCACTCTTTACTTTAAATACCATTTAAAAGTAAAAATACCACAACAAATTTCCTATAAATTAGTCCCTAGAGAGACACATTTACTTGCAATTATTCAGCCCCAAAGATTAATTTTGCAAAGACAAAAACTGTGACACGTGAAAAAGGCTTCAAACAGTGATCTTTTGACTCTGTAAAATTTAACATTCAGAAGGAGTACTGTTATAATGCTCTTTTGCTTACAAAGTTAAAAATGTTTGGTGCAGAGATGCAAATCTACAAAAGACTTTTGCCTCTGATTTCATTGACTGGCATTAATTGCTTTGCAGCTTGTATGTAATTGCAACATCCTTTCAGCAAGTTCATGGTCTAAGGTTGTAGCGCTTTATTTGCAAGCTATCTGCAACAATTACTCACAAGCATCCCATGAGGTCATGGATAATACATGGATTGTTCAGAGTCAGTAAGGTAAATTAGATATAGTGAGACATCTTTGTGAGTGAACTGCCATGGTCAATGCTGGTAACAATAATGTATTCAAGCAACATTAAATACCGATTGCTAATTTATGTATTAGGTTAATGTCGCATAAAAGAAAAGATTTTGTTAACATTTATGAACTTTTCTGTAGAATATATACCGTGGCAATGAGAGTAGTTTGCCACAGAAGAAGAGAGAGTAAGAGATAGACTGGTAATATTGCTAGAAGTCTGCAGTATTCAGCTATAGAGAGGGTTCAACTTTAACACATTTTCACATAGAACACACACAGGTGGAAGACCTGGGTCTAATTTGTTAGTTAGAGAAGGGGAGGAGACCTTAAATAAATGGTTTGTGCTATGGGAGGGGCTGTATATTTGGTACTGTATATTTGGTACTGTATATTGGTACTCTATTTTTAAATGCTGGCCTTCATCAAGTGCTATATGTCTCATCCTGACAATAAATAACAACAATGTTGTTCAGCAATGCTGGGTAAGCAGTGTGTGTTTGCAGTGCTTATCACAACATCCAATTCCAAAACCTTACAAATTATTCTATGAACTGGGTTATGTGATAAATTCCCTTAAAAATGTAAGATTAAATATCAAATCTCTGCCTTGTTAACAATTTAATCAAATAACTGAACATACTGATTCCCCATTTCCCTTTTAATTCTGTTGTAACCTATAATTTTAGTGTAGTATTCTATAGAATGCTTTACCTCTTAACCCAGTGGTTCCCAAACCCTGCGCCATGGCTCCCTAGGGTGCCGCAACACTCTCACCAGGGTGCTCTGGAATGTTTCTGTGGTACGTTGGAAGAAACATTCTGTCAGTGATAACGCTTTCAAATTTGTCCCATGCGTGAGATTTGAGGTTTTTTTTTTTTTGTAACTATAAGCTTTTAAATTTCACTTTTAGTCTAATTGAGAGATGATAAATGAAGAAGGGGAGATGATAATGTTATGGTGATGAATGGGGAGGGGGAGATGATAAAAAGAACGGGCAGGGGGAGGTGATGAAGAGGAGGGGGAGGGGGTGAAGGGGATAGAGAAATGATAAAGAGAATGGGGAGATGATGAATGGGGAGGGGGTGATGATAATGTGAATGGGGAGGTTGAGATGATGAAGTGAAGAGAGGGGGGTGTTTTTATTTATTTTTTATAAGATATATTTTATTTTGCTTTTGGTGAAACCAGAACAGCCTACCCCTGTGTTCCAGGTGAAATAACAGAAAGACTACTTCAATCATTTCTTTGCAGCCTATCACTGAGAGAGGGACGGTAAGTCTTATATTTGTTATTATGGTACATAGATTGTGTTGTATTAAAAGGTGGCTTTGTCCTGTCATCAATAATTTATAATAATTTATAGGCAAATGCTAAAGATGGAGGTAGGTACTGTGTTAGAGAAGTTTATGTTTAAGTGTAGGTAGGGACCTATCTGAATGAGGTAAACTTGCAGACGGGCAATCACATTTTTATTAAAATGTGCACTGTCTCTTTATATTTGTAAAGCTTTGATTGCTTAAAAAAACTAAAACATCTTGATGTCTATTTTAATAAGTATTTCTGTCTTTACCTAAATAATTACACTATTTTGACTCAAATATTTAAAAAATGGGACTGCTTGGTAATTATTTTGCCTTAGGGGTGCCTTGAAAAAATATGGAGACCCTAAGGGTGCCTCGAACTGAGAAAGTTTGGGAACCACTGTCTTAACCCAATCAATTAATACCTAAATAACTAAAAGGCAATCCTTTGTTTCGTAAGAGCGTGTTAGTATAAGGCTGTTTTTAAAGAAAGGACTAGTCCTTCTGAAAAGAAGAGCTAGTAACACCTTGTGGGCCGTATTCAGAGATCCGTTAGTTAAAGGTACGCAAATATATGCAAGTACGTTGCAAGGCAACACCCATGACACTCCCCTCATATGGCCGTGTTGTCGGTGACTTACGATTCCATAGGGCACCCTTATCTCTACGTGTGCATTTACGTGCGTATAATACTTACGTACATGCATATCTACTTATCATCCTCTTCTTTTTCAAACCCTCCGCTCTTTTGGTCTCACTGACACTGCTCTCTCCGTTCTCCTCCTATTTCACTGACCGCACCTTCTCTGTTTCCACCCCTAGCTCATCTTCCCATCCCTCTCCGCTCCCTGTTGGTGTCCCCCACGGCTCTGTCCTTGGCCCGCTCCTCTTTTTCCTCTACACCTCCTCATTGGGTAACCTCATCAGCACCTTTGGTTTCATCTACCACCTCTATGCTGATGACACTCAAATCTACCTCTCCTCCCCTGACCTCAACCCTTCTATTCTATCTAAGATTTCCGATGACCAAACACTTCCTCAAGCTGAATATGGACAAAACAGAAATTATTGTTTTTCCTCCCCCTTAGGACTTTCTCCCTGCCCTCCATCATTATAACCATTGGTGAGACCTCTGTCTCCCCATCCCCTCAAGTTCGCTGCCTAGGTGTCATCCTTGACTCCTCACTTTCTTTTATACCACACATCCGTGCCCTCTCTCATTCTTGTTGTTTCCACCTAAACAACATTGCATGCATCCGTCCCTTCCTCACCAATGAAGCTACTAAAACCCTTATCCACTCTTTAGTCATATCACGCCTCGACAAATGTAACCTCCTCCTCATAGGTCTCCCGCTCACCCGTCTTGCCCCCCTTCAGTCAATACTCAATGCTGCTTCCAGGCTCATCTTCCTCTCACACCTCTCTACCTCGGCCTCTCCTTTATGTCAAACCCTCCACTGGCTTCCTGTCCACTTCAGACCTCTCTTTAAACTCCTTAGTCTCACCTTTAAGGCCATCTCCTCATCCACTGCTCCCTACCTCTCTTCTCTCATCAACATGCACACACCTTCCCGCTCTCTCCATTCTGCTAACCAGTGCTGTCTGACCTCTTTACTGATCACCACATCTCACGCCCGTATCCAGGACTTCTCCCTTGCTGCACCTCTACATAGTGTGTTAGCTCGCGTGAGCAAGGCCCTCCATCCTAGTGTTGTTCCTTCCTCCACCACTTCCTCCTCACTTTATACCCTCTTGTTCCCCTCTTGCTACCCTTTTACCTAATCCCCACCTGGTGGCTCCCTCTCATCCTCTCACTGCGCTCTATCCTCTGCTATTTGATCTTCCAAGCTTGACACCTCGCATTTTGCCTTGCATTTTGTGCTTGCTTCACTTTATTGTTTTTCTGTGATATTTTTATAGTCATACTGTATTTAATATATACTATGCTTTCCATCCCTGCCCTGTATGTCTGTGCTGTATTTTGTTGTATTTTGTACGGCACTGCAGACTCCTTGTGGCGCCTTATAAATTAACAATAATAATAATAATAATAATAATAATAATAATAATAATAATGTATGGGATGAGTACTGCATGCCGATATGTGTTTGCCTTTAGATTGCACATAGCCCGATGTGCATGTATGGGACGAGCACTGCATGCTGATTTGTGTGTGCCTTTAGATTGCACATAGCCAGCTGTGCATGTACGAGATGAGCACTGCATGCCGATATGTGTGTGCCTTTAGATTGCATATAGCCCACTGTGCATGTACAGGACGAGCACTGCATGCCGATATGTGTGTGCCTTTAGATTGCACATAGCCCGGCGTGCAAGTACAGGACGAGCACTGCATGCTGATTTGTGTGTGCCTCTGGATCAGCCCCACAGTTTTATTTTAAAAATAACACAACTTAACCTGACTTCTTTTTCTATTTCAAACAAATCTACAAAAGGTGGCAGATGTTATGTTAGTTGAGGGGGTGTAAATATTTTTTTTTTAACATTGCTAATGCAGAAAATAAATTCCGTTGCACATTGCAATGGGAAGCATAATACATGGACATTAAGGACCATATTCAAAGATCAGAATGAGTTAGGTGCGGCCGTATCCGTACCTAACTCACCTGTCCTGCCCCACAACCCGTACATATTTTTAGGATTCTTATGGCACTTACGCATGGAGATCCCTTCTTCACACCCTTCCTGGCTAATTTAAATCCCTCCCCATTCTTCCTAAAAAAGACTGAGGCTGCCGTGGCACGCCTCTTCTTAAATAACTGTGCGGTGTTTAAAAACTGCACATGGTCGATCTGCGTGCCTAAATGGTACGTAGATTGTATAAATAACTTACTACGCATGCATAGTAGGCAGGGCCGTAACTAGGGGTGGCCGATAGGGGCGGTCACCCAGAGCGCAAATTCGAAGTGGGGTGGCAGTAATTAAATTTTTATGGTTAAACTGGTTGGGGATGCCATTTTCTCTTTTTGCTAATGGCGCAAAAATTTCTGGCTATGGCTCTGGTAGTAGGAAATCTCTTAAAAGCTGGAAGCTACAGCTTTTTAAGTGTGAATCCGGTTCAAAGTGTGCAAAACAAAAGACTCCCTTCAGTTTAAAAAAAAGTTATTTACGGTAGTCATCTATTCCTAAACAAACTATATTAAGTAATGTCATAGTATATGTGACACATTTCTAATAGATTATTCCTGTTTGTAGTTTCTCAGCACTAAAATAATTTACTTCTGACATTTTGTCTCATTGAATGCCACCTTCTGCAAAAATATTTATTAGATGTCTAGTGGTAACTTAGAAAGTGGATGTTTTCTGGGAAAGAAATAAGAGGCACACTGCTACAGACAATAAGCTGTTCAAATCAAGGTTACAAATCATGTCTCACTGTTAAAATCTATACAGAATGAGAGGAGAACAAGATTTACAGACATATCTTGTTGTTCTAAGAGTTGTGGTTTGCCAGTACCACTATTTTAGACACCTTGGGCTGGATCCAGACCTAGTTAAGTACCTGAACTTAATTACTCAAGGGCTAAACCATGTAGATTTCAGGGGGAGTCAAGTTAATTGTATTCTTTGCATGCAGGGATATATCTTTGAATTGCTTACTGCACACAAATACTGACCAGCTTTACTATCACACTGTTATTTAGACTTGTGATAGGAAACATCACCTCTAAACTCTAATGCTGTTTGCAACAGATGAAATATGACTCCCCTGCAATCAACATGGTTTAGTCCAGTAGTAACTAAGTTCAAGCACTTAACTAGGTCTGGATCCAGCCCCTTGGACCTAATTCAGATTTGTGAGCGTCTTATGTCTTACGCTCTCAAAATCGAAATACCAAATCTGAAAGTTAGCACGAAGTAGGAATTTGCACGCCCTTTTCACTTTTCTTATTCTTATGGAGTTCTGAACATTTAAGTGTCCAGAACCCTACCTTAAATTATATGTACGTGCCGAACTGCCCCTCCCCACCACAGCACTTAATTAGCATGCCTAACCCCGCCTATACGGCGGGATTTAGACATTCGGAAAATAAACGCTGGCCCCTTTTACGTAATTGCTTCCAGACGGAACAAATTTCCGATCGGGTGCCATTCCAACGTGCAACAGTGTAACAGCGCACGCATATGCCGATGTTACATGTAAAGGAGACTTGCGTAAGTCCCCTTATGCACCTATTTGTGAATCTGGCAATTAGTTTTCTGACGGAGGGGATTGCACAACAGACACGTTAGATTTTCCCTTAACCCCATCCCTTATACTAATCCTCAACCTAATACTCTCCATGTATTACCCTAACCTTAATCCTCCATCTCCCACAGCCTAACCCTAACCATAACCCTTCATCTCCCACAGCCTAACCCTGACCTTAAGTAAATATGAATGCAATGTAGCCGCGCTCCAACACAAATTGACAATAATAATTTGGAAAATACAATGGCGGATCTGTTATATGCTAAAAGATTTATTAATAACAATATAAAATTGAACAACACTATTGCAAGTGATACACATAAATTATTCGAACATATAACCCGAATGATATGCTGACTGTGGAAAAGGACCACATCCAAGGTGGGTATTCTCAACAATAGTATAACCCCCCTACCGCATGGCTTGGCTTGGTATCCTATGAAAAAAACACCTTAAAGGAGGCGGACTGTAAGGATAGTAAAGTATACAATTTTCCAATCAGCAGTGGGCTTGTAGTTTGCTGTTCTTTCGCAATAAGTTGAGATGAACGATATGTATAAAAGTTATTTGCTTATGAAGTCCTCTCTAAGCATAGAGGCTTGTTTGGTTGATGGCACAGCCTATTAGTAGATGACGACAGTATAATAACTGTTCGTTATTTTTGTATTAAGCTACCTTTGCCGCAACTCCAATACAGTAGCCGGATAAAGCATCTGTGGAGGCGGGGACACCCGCTATACTCCTGGCTTCCAGCACTATACATGCGGCTCTCATTGAGACTCTAGACGTGACTGCAAAAGTGAGTACTATAATTCGCACCGCCAAGCAATCCAAATACTACCAACTTATACGGATGCTTGAGACATTGTATTCATATATTACAACTATCACGAACAGTTATTATACTGTCGTCATCTACTAATAGGCTGTGCCATCAACCAAACAAGCCTCTATGCTTAGAGAGGACTTTATAAGCAATTAACTTTTAAAATGTCGGGGTAACCCTCCTGGGTTACTGGTTCAACCTTCAATTCTGCAGTCACTAAATCCTATATCCTGTAAAGTAAAGTTTTAGGCCATCAGATGGGAGTAAGTAATGAAGCCACACAATTGCTTGGCTTACCAGACTGCACTGTTTTATTGTTCAATAATAGCTCTCATTTATACATACAGAATTGAGCAACTTCACACTAGTTACAAGATTTATGACTCTTATGCAAGACAAACCTTGAGATAAATGTCTGGGTGGGGGGCTTTCACAATAAGTAACAGACAAACAACAAAAGTGGTAAATCACCTTATCAAGATTTCTACAGAGATAACAAGACATTGTTATCTCCTAAATTGTTACAGCTGGTGTTAGCCACCAGATTATATTTCAGGCACCCAACAAAGGTTGCTGCATATATGTCCGTTCCTGAGACTGAACATTTCTCATAATCATATGTAATATATTTCTAATATTGTTACAGACTATCTCTGCTAATGTTAAAACATATTATTACAAATACAAAATGGACCTCCACAATACCTATCGTTCATCTCTACTTATTGCGAAAGAACAGCAAACTACAAACCCACTGCTGATTGGAAAATTGTATACTTTACTATCCTTACAGTCCGCCTTCTTTAAGGTGTTTTTTTCATAGGATACCAAGCCAAGCCATGCGGTAGGGGGGTTATACTATTGTTGAGAATACCCACCTTGGATGTGGTCCTTTTCCACAGTCAGCATATCATTCGGGTTATATGTTCGAATAATTTATGTATATCACTTGCAATAGTGTTGTTCAATTTTATTTTGTTATTAATAAATCTTTTAGCATATTAACAGATCCGCCATTGTATTTTCCAAATTATTATTGTCAATTTGTGTTGGAGCGCGGCTACATTGAATTCATATTTACTACTTGTATTCTTAAAGGGATATCACCTCCCTTTTTTGTGCCAGCGATCCTTATATATTTTTCTATATTTTTTCTTTTTTCTTTTCTTTTTTTTTAAATATATATTATACACATTGTTTCTTTTGTAAGCCATCCATACTAGCGTTGTTTACAAATTTTTGTAACCCTGACCTTAACCCTTCATCTCCCACAGCCTAACTCTGACCTTAACCCTTCATGTCCTGCAGCCTAATCCTAACCCTCCATCTCACACAGCCTAACTCTAACCTTGAATGTCCACCAGCACTCTCCCCGTCCATGCTGGCCCACACAGTCCATCTCTGTTCTCTCCCCGGTGTAGAGGAGAGAACATTTCACTATTGGAAACTGGTACTTTAGTGAAACAGGGCCTTTCACTATAAATTCTCTTTTACAGTATTAAAAATCACAATGTAAATATTATCAAAATAGGACCGGTTGAACTGGCAACTGCATCCCGAACTAAGGACTGGATCCTGATCACAAAGCGCATAAGTCGGGTGTCTGGACGAAAGTGCGCATGAGCCTAACAGATGTTCTGCAATGGATCTCCAGGTGTATGGAAGTTCCATCAGAGTGGTGCATCCCCTCTGCCTGCCTAAACTCAGTGGCCGTATGGCTGTGGAAGCGACCTAAAGCGGCCTAAAGTCAGCATAAGAGAGGGGGGGTAACAGGGGAGTTCATTTCCCTCTTCCATATGGACAGACAGACCTTTGTGCATGCAGTAAACTAACGGTAAGCAGGATCTGGTTTTAAGATAGAAAAAGACAGGATAATAAGATAATTAAGAGTTCTTTACAAAATTAAGTTAATATTAATTTAGATAGATAGATAGATAGATAGATAGATAGATAGATAGATAGATAGATAGATAGATAGCTAATAGAGATAAATATTTCAAAATTACTATTAGTA
>WWET01003240.1:85262-95847 GCA_011038615.1 Limnodynastes dumerilii | reverse complement strand
ATATAGGTTGCTCACATGTGACGTCCAGGCCCTCTACTCCAATATCCCACACGATAAAGGAGTGGAGGCGGTACGTCAGCATCTGGCAAGAGGGGATGAGCTCTCTGGGATACACCAGGCTTTCATTCTTCAGCTTATTGAATTTATCTTAAGCCACAATTATTTTCTTTTTGCTCATCAATTTTACTTACAGATCTTGGGGACGGCGATGGGGACCAGGTTCGCGCCCAGCTTCGCAAACCTAAACATGGGACTCTTTGAAGAGGAACATGTTTGGGGAAGCGGAGCGGGCGCGTGCCTGGTCCTCTATCGCCGTTACATTGACGATTTATTTTTTATATGGGACGGCCCTGAGGACTCAGCGACTTTGTATCTACCCTAAATTTGAACACTTTTAATTTATCTTTCACTTGTACCCAGAGTCAATCAGGTATTGATTTTTTGGATATTTCCATTGTAATACAGGATGGTATGATCTCCACCAGCACCTTTATTAAGCCAGTTGATGCCAACAACTATATTAGTTTCAAGAGTAATCATAAAAAGAAATGGCTAACAAACATACCTTAGGGGCAACTTCGTCGCATTAGACGTAACTGCTCCTCCCTGGACTCTTTTAAGTCTCAAGCACAGACGCTCCTGAATTCATTTAGGGAAAAAGAATATCCGGAGCCCTTACTGGAGGAGGCAATAGCGCAAGTCTCCTCCATGGAAAGAGATACTCTCCTTAGATATAAGACTATAAGAAAGGATCAAATTCATGGCACACAAAAGTCCAACTTATGCTTTGTCTCAGGGTACAATTTCGCAGCAAATGGATTAGTAAAGGTGCTTAGAAAAAATTATAACATACTGAAATTGGACCCTCTACTTAAGACTGTTCTCCCGTCTAGGCCCATGGTTGTGTTTAGGCGGGCTAGAAATCTAGGGAGCTTTTTATCCCCCAGCTTCTTGGATATTAAGTCTGGGGATTTTTCTAAGGGGCTGGATAAGAAGGATAAACCTGATCTAAATCCAGGAAACTTTAAAAAAAATAAACCAATTGGATGCTTCCGATGTGGAGCATCCAGATGTACTACTTGTGGTTTGGTCCCTTTTAAGTCTTCTCATTTTCAATCTATGCATACGAAGAGATCCTATCCTATCAAATCTTTTATAAACTGCTCTTCTCAGTTTGTGATATATCTGTTGACATGTAGATGTGGTCTTCAGTATGCGGGCGTACTACCCGCATGCTGAAGACCCGTTTTATGGAGCATAGGAGACATATTTTGAACA
Source organism: Limnodynastes dumerilii (assembly GCA_011038615.1). NCBI lineage: Eukaryota > Metazoa > Chordata > Amphibia > Anura > Limnodynastidae > Limnodynastes > Limnodynastes dumerilii. The sequence continues at coordinate 94,569 of WWET01003240.1, read as the reverse complement.
GAAACTGTCAACACAGGATGGCCACTCATTGGCTGGAATTTTTATGGGGATCAAATGTTCTCTATGACCTTGTAGGGCATTGAGGCCATCCCCCCTACAGCCAGGGGTGGGGACCGGTTTTCTAAATTGTGTAGACGGGAGGCCTTCTGGATACAGGAGTTACAAACGCTGTATCCGGGGGGGCTCAATGAATGTGTGGATTTTGACTTTGGGGATTAGATGGGACTGGTAATGATTGGTATCCATAATTTTGATCCTATTCTGATTTTAAGTCCAAATCTTGTTAAGTAGTTGACATCAAAAATTTTAATATTGCATTTTTCAGTATTCATTGTTCTAGTATAATGCACTCCCACACATAGTAGGTGGTTTTTTTTATCACAATCAAAATTGATTAATGTTAAAGATAATATGAAAAATCGAAAGTAAAAATAATAATAAAATCAAATAAAAATTATATAATCAGAAAGCTAAATATGGTTTATGCACATAATAATACGGATGGTTAAAATTTTGATAGGGTTCACGTTTGCACTATAAATAAATGTCTATGGTATATACTCTATGAGCATGAACTCACTGATCTGAGGACAGGTAGTGGTAATAAAAATATATTTAAAATATTTTAAAGAAATATATAAAAAATATTAAAAATAATGAAAATGTTAAAAATATTATTAACACTAAAATGGAGAATTAAGTTTAATCACGAAAATGTATTAGTAATAGTTTTCACTGACTCTTTAGGAGAGTCACAAAAAGGTTTTTTCTGGCACATACAGAAGTTATACTAGATAACTGTTATTGTGAATATTATATAGTCACATGTAATTTTGATGTCAATAGCATATATATATAAAAATTTCTTACTATGTTAAATCTTCTCCTTTCTAACTGATTGTTGGCAAATGTTAGCAGACTAAATTTAGGGGCTCCCCCCCTTCTATGTATGATGATGAGGAGAATATGTAGTTTTTTGCATCCACCGTATATTGCATCTAATACTTACCCAAATATTTCTATCAATAGCTATAATGCTGAATGATGAACATTATAGACAAATTATAAGAACTTTCCTTTTTATGACTTTATATTTTTCTTTTTCTTTTTTTTCTAAGCAACCACATCACTTTATATGAATTTTTTTCATGTGTTTATATTTTATTGATTGAATATTTAAAATGTATAACTTGGGAGTTTCTACTTTTTGAAAAATCTAAAGATATAAAAAGATCCTGGTACCAACCACAGGTGAGATGATTTGCCAATTAAAACCCAGGACTTAAATAAGGAAACTCGCAGCAACTATCTATCCTACTGATGAAACCGTGTGTGATCACGGAGAAACGCGTCTAGGTTGACACCACTAAGCCTTTTTGCACAGCTTTTGAGATTGTAATATCTCATCTATTGCCCAATTGATGCTGATTCGGACACCTTCTTGAAGTCGGGAGCCTTAGCAAAACATTTGCCTCACAGCCGGGAGACCTGTTAGCAAGCCGAATTCTAAATATCTCCAGCCGTGAGGACTATCCTAAAGAGAGGCGGAGCACAAGATATATCCCTTGAAGCTACACGGCTATAGCCGGGAGCACGCTGCTTGCCCAGAGAGTGACGGATCCCAAAAGGACCGAACATACGTGAGTGCAGGTCTCATATGAGACCCGATTTTTATTTTACCATCTACCATATGTCTGCAGACGAGTATTGACTATCGTGGAGAGTATAACTCCCTACCACTAATCATCTGCAGTTTTTGAAAGGCGGTCACATTGAGAAACTAGGAGGCACGACTCTGCTACATTGTTTCTCCCATCCTGGTGTCTGAATATTGTGGCCAATTCTGGAGACATTGATCGTTTATCCCAATTTGATTTCAATCAACAGAGCTCCAACTTGTTAATTCAAAATTCAAACTTATAGAGTGCACTCTTTACCTTATGGCATATAGATCTTTTCTAATTACTATCTATCCTGCAGGATATGCTATCTGGTGACTATTTGTGCAGTTACTGGCTGTGCATATGTGCTTAACGAGCGTTACAAATTTGTTTTTTATTTGTATTTTTAATAAATTTGATATATTTTTATATTTTTATACTGTGGTGTTTATCTTTATACAAACCCTGCCATCAATATCCCCTTCCTTCCACAATACAAAGTAGAATTAAAGCGTGGAGCTGGATCACAGGGATTTGGGTAAGAAAGTCAGAGATACCAGGAGTCAAATAGAATTGCAGACAAGAGGCAATAGTAATTGCAGACAGAAGGCAATAGAAATTGCAGACTAGAGGCAATAGGAATTGTAGACAGGAGGCAATAGGAATTGTAGTCTAGAGGCAATAGGAATTGCAGACAGGAGGCAATACGAATTGCAGACTAGAGGGATTAGGAATTGCAGACTAATGGCAATAGAAATTGAATACAGGAAGTAAATAGCAATTGCAATCTGTAGACAACAGGTTTTGCAGGCTTGAAGCAATGGCACCAATCTACCCCAAGGCACTAAAGAAGGTAAAAGTGCACAGGACAGACACAATACAGGCTTCTGACAATCCTACATACGAATCACTAGTAGATATTGTGACAAAACAATACAAAAAGTGTATGGCACTAGAAATAGAAATGCCACTGAAACAAGGATATACACGTAAATACAATTCTTTGCAATTCAAAACACAATCTCATATAGGACCAGATCCAGACCTGCGAACGTCAGGCCACTTACGCAGCAAAGTACATGCGCCCTCCAGATGTTATGCTAGTGTTACGAAAGTAGGATAGTAACACTAGCGTAACAAGAATCATATGGAACTTAGTTCCGTTCGAGTCCATTTCAAAAGAAATGGGCTGTGCTTCCCCTCCGCTCGCTAAAGTGGGCGGGGGGAAGCACGCTAATTGTACAGTGTGGGAAGGGGCTCCCATACTCGTGCAGATCAGTGGGTGTGCGGACCACTGATCCACATGCTTAAGTTAAGGCAGGCTTAAGGCAGCATAAGTTGCCATAAAGCCCGCATGAGAGAGGGGAGTGACAGGGGGCGTGCACTCCCCTCTTTCTGTTGGACGGAGAAACCCCCACATGTATGGAAAGCATGCAGGGGTCTGGATCTGGTCCATAGTTATAAGCAATGCTTTATGGTCATCATAGAGTCTTTAAAGCAAGTTTCATGTATATGTACATGTATTGAGGCGGAGATACCAAGAGGCAATAGAAATTGCAGACGGGAGGCAATAGGGATTTCAAAAAGGAGGCAATAGCAATTGCAATCTGAAAACAACAGAAATTGCAGGCCTAAAGCAATGGCATTTGCAGACTGTAGGCAATAGGGATTGCAGGCAGGAGGTAATAGCAATTGCAATCTTAAATCAGCAGGATCTTCATGCTTAGGCAACAGTGATTTCACAATAGAGATCAACCTACAGAGTATTGCTAGAGCCAGGAAAAATGTAAAGTATACAAGTTGTTCTGCCCTTTGCATTGATTGGTTGCACCAGTCAGATGATCGCTGGAGTCAAACTCCGATTAGTAAAGGCTCATTATGTGGTGCTTTCCAAGATAATAGCCCCAATAAGCCGGAAGACACCACAAACAGGCGGACACAGGCTGGGAATGACACCTCTGCTGGGCAAGAGCGTGGCCATGACAATCAAGGGTAGCTGATAGATGACCCTAGATGTGGTAATTACCATCTGACAGCTATAAGGCTGTCAGGACAGAAAGTTTCCTCCAGCATATCAGATTTGTCAATGTATACTGTATGTACATCTAGAAATGAGTAAAAATTAGATTCTTAATTCAGCATCCAAGAAAAGGTTTAAGAGATCCTTACACCATTTAGCATCTTAAGTATAAAATAGTTGTCTATCATGTTAGCAATAATATCATAGGTTTTGTAGAACCTGGTGGCAATGACCATATAGGTGGACTGATGCTTTCTGTCATCTAATGTCATTTTATGAATGAAAGCACTAGTAACGGAACCCCTGGTGTATATATAGCCTATTGGAAGTTATTAGGTGCATGATTCAAAAAGAATGGTTACATTTCCTTGGATATGATATGCTGATAATTGTTATATGTACTACACATTTACTAAAGCAAACCCTAGTATGATATCATGCTTTTACCACCCATGTGGAACCATCACTGAACCTTTTTTGTACATGAATACAATATTTTAAGTTAAGTTGATTTTTAAAACACCTATTAAAATGCATGATAATTATGATATCCAAAACGTTGTTAGAAATTTGTAAATATTAATAATTGTCTATGCAAAAGTGAACGTTTGTCAGTTTTGAAAACATCTTCATAGCGCTTATAAAGAGTCATAAGTCATAAGTAGAGCTGCACATGGATCATAAATGATGCTGCAGTAAGAGGAGTAGTTATATAATGTTGTCTTGCATAAATCTGGTCTGTAGTTATGTGAACCGTCTGAATCCCCCCTCTGTGTATATATATATATATATATATATATATATATATATACATATATAAAAAAAATTATTATTATTATTAGTCTTATGCTAAGCTAATTGTTTGCTGCTTCCATCTCTGCTGATGAAGAAGAAGCAGAGGCTTTTTAGGTGAGTACTTTTGCGGTTTACTAAATATGTGTAGATAAAAAAAATTATTATTATTATTAGTAAAGGCTTATGCTAATTGTTTGCTGCTTCCATCTCTGCTGATGAAGAAGAAGCAGAGGCTTTTTAGGTGAGTACTTTTGCGGTTTACTAAACTGAATATGTGTAGTTAGGCTTATTACGTAATCTACATAGTCCTTAAGCACGTAGATTAACTACATGCAGTCTTTAAAGACCGCTCAAAGATTTTTAGGTAAGAGGGAGACGTGCCATGGTAGCCTCCGGAAGAAGTAAGGTAAAGTGGATGGGGGGAGTGAAAGTAGATTAGGCTGGTAGGGAGGGCTGGGGATTCTCCTTGCGTGTTTTCCCTATGGCATTTATAAACACATCCCTACACATGGTACAAATATTTAAATGTTAAATGTAAGTAGCAAATATTTTAAAAGCCCATTTCTGGGCAAACAGTACATTATCAAGTTTTTTGTTTGTTTGTTTGTTTTAGGCCTAAATAGCTGTGTGAATAACTGACAGTACTAATTTTTTAAGGGGTTTAATTTGAAACATGCAAACTTGTAAAAGCTGCTGTCATTATACCTTGCAGCTCTCTGCTTATACACCTCCGTTTGCTTGTTTGAAATGCATGCCCATTTCCAGTCTATATGTACTATTTAGAGTTGCAAAATTCACAGCTCCTAGATTTCCATGGATTGATAAGATCTGAATGCACATTAGCACCATTCCATAAAAATTCAAATAAATGATGTCTGTTTCCTAATTGAGTTCATGGAGGTTCTTCTTTCAGATGTTATCAGTGAGAGATATTTCGGATCTGTAAAATGCATTTCTATTTCTAATTTCTAACCAACCTTCACTACAGAATATTGTTGCACTCATGTCTGTCCACAGCAAAATCCCCCAAATCCTTGTCGAAATAACTTAAATAGCAAAATGTAGGATTTTTAAGGAATCTTTCAATATAACACACATATTTTACACTTCCAGTAGGAGATATTAGTTTATGGAAATGAAACTCATCAATGTCGGGTTTGAAGCCATTTTTTACAACTATGATCAAATGTAAGAAATTGTTCAATCAGACCCTGCCGCGTTTGTGCAATAAAGGGCTATAAGAGTATCCACTTTTACCCACTTTTATGGTTTTCTTGATTTCTTCCTTTTGATTACTATGCTTCTGCTTCACTCACATGGATTGCATTCCCTTAAAACCCTTTCTCATACATTTGGTTATTTGTGTGCATGCTTCTGTTTTCAGTGGAGTATATATTTTATTCCTTTTCAAAAACACATTTACATAAATCAAAACCAATTACAAACTAAAAGCTTCACATATAGTTCCTTGCTTTGTGCAATCATATTTTTTAAACTTCATAGTAAGTGGCTCCTGCAGTGTACATTATCCATTTAACATACTTTATAGCAAACTTATCCCATCGGAGGCTTAACATTAATCTGAATATGTACAAGATGCAATGAAATATCTATATTCATGAGAATGAAGAGTATTATTCAGCATAGGAAAGTTTATATGCTAAATGAATACTATTGTAAGTACATTTCCTTCAACTACTGAACAAATAAATGGCCGTCTACACATTGTTTTATAGATCATGGAATAGATAGAGTCTACGTGTATGTCACTTTGTCACTAATTTGTAGGAATACCTATTTCATGAAGCATATCTCATATTTTGATCTTATATGCTGTAAGCAACAGTTGGTTTAATTATTTTTTGTAATGTCACTGTTGGGTCTATGTCCAAGTCTATTTTTAAAATGAGTATATAGCACATCAATAGACATCATAATTGCCAACTCTCCCTGAATATCAGGAAGACTCCCTGAAGTGTAGCTGATCTCCGTGACTCCCTGAAGAGTTTGGCAATCTCCCTGATGGTGATTCAGTTTTAGAGGTCATTGCAATATGATGACAGAATTTAGAAATTGTGTCCTTTTTCCTTTCAGCGAAGCCTATGCTTGTGGCCATTTTCATGGCAGCCAAGATGTAATCAAAGACAGTTAAAGGCAGTTCTCTAAGACAACATGGGCTAGATTTACTAAACTGTGGAAAAGGAAAAGTGGAGATGTTCATAGCATCCAATCAGATTCTAGCTAACATTCTCTAGAATGGTTGCTATGGGCAAAATCTCTTTCTTTTCCGCAGTTTAGTTAATCTAGCCCCATGACTTCAAGTAATGGAGACAGAGATGAGAAATACACTTTGGTCTCTTGTTAATCAGCTGCAATCTAACCATAGTTTATCTATAAAGATGAAGAAGTCAGCAAATCTCACAGTCCATAAATATTGATGCTCCTTTTTTAAAAAAAATAGTTCAACTGATAGCACTAGACACACCCATGGGTGCAGCTATTTACAGGACACAATCCATTGGTGCTGTGCCTTAATAGTGCTATTACAATCTCCTTGATATTTGATTGCAAAAGTTGGCAGCCATAATTGACATACATCAAATCAAATTTGTGTTCACCTAGTTTAGTCCAGAATCACAAATGCACATTTGTTTGTGCTGTTGTTAATTTATTTTGCTATGCATGCTGCAGGTGTGTATTAGTGTGCTGTGCCTTTGATACAAAGGGTTCAAACATCAAATGTCTAGTTCAGACACAAACTAAAATTCTGGACAGGTTGGAGAAGTTTAAAACTGTTATTTTCCATTCAAATAAATAAAAAGTACATTTATGTTTTCTATGGGAATTTTTCCTTAATTCTGAGTTTTAATTTAGGGCAACATGGGAATTAATCTACATTATTTGTTAATACAAATGCTCCAATGCTATGGAGCATTATCCCTATTTTATCCTAACTTCCATGTACACAAGGAGAGGTCACTTTCTGTAAGAAAATTATGATAGCAGGACCCTTCCTTAATATTTCCAAACCGCCTCCAACAAAAAATGCGTATATAAAAGTTGTGGTGGTTTTCTGCTCCTTGCAAGTGGGAAAACAATAATTTTGCAATGGTCTGGATTTGGTCCATATGATATACTATATGCATAAATACAGAGGCCATGATAGCTATGGAGAGGTGTGGGGACTATCCTCTCTGCACCCTAAAATGAATACAGCATGTGGCTCTTCTACATCTGCGTATTATGGCAGAGTTGGATAGACCTCAACAGCCAAGTAGGATGGAGCCTCAAGAGTTGCTAAGGGGCCCGGGTATGTTTCCAGGTTTTCTTGTTAATCTCAATGTCGATCATGTTTCACTCATTAATACTTCATAATGGTATTTATTTATTTTCAGTTAGGGTACATATATGTGTAAACAAAAAAATAATTAAAATAAACAAAAAGCATAATTTTACATCCACAATAATAAAAGGTATTTCTGGTTGAATCTGTATCTCTGCAAAATAAAGATTTTACCACTGTAGGACAAGGAATTTTGTACATCAGTTTGACACCTGACTCTCAGCATTTTACTGATCACTAATACCGCATTCACATTACCACTGCCTAAAAAGCCGGCTTTTTGGGCAGTGGGCAGAAAGGGAAAAAAGCCGGCTTTTTAGCTCAATTTGAACGCAAAAAGCCAGCTATTGAAAAAGCCGGCAAAACCCCTTCTTTTTAGCCGGGTCTCAGACCCGGCTAGAGAGACCCAGGGTTTGCGTTCAGATTGCCAAAAAAAGCTGGGGTTTTCATGAAACACTGCAATTTCATGAAAACCCCGGCTTTTAGGTGGTAATGTGAACGGGGTATAAATGTCCTTTTAACTTGTCAGTCACTCTTATTGTTGTATTCATGTTCTTTTGTAAGTGTTTTGTTCTCCCCACAGACTCCAACCATTATAACATAGATCACTGGCATATTTTCTACTTGTGGTGCCACTGCCTAGGGGGCATCACGTGTGGTTTACACAACTAATCCCACCCAAGGTTTTTTGTATTTTTTCTTATTGTTTACTGCACCACTTAAAAAACTAGCAGAGCAGACACAGATTTGCAGTGTAATACCACGTTCAGATTACCAGCCCTGCAAATCCCTGGGGTTTTCAAACCCTGGGGATTTGCAGGGACACGCCGGGGTGCCCATTCACACTGACTGTGATGACCTGGGATTTCCCTGGTGGAGCAGTGGAGCCGCGGGACCCGTCTTTCTCCGCAAACCCCTTCTTCGTCTAAGACCCGGCTAGAGAGAGCCGGGTTTCCGTTCAGATTGCCAGAAAAAGCCGGGGTTTTCATGAAACCCGGCTATTTCATGAAAACCCCAGCTTTTAGCTGGTAATCTGAACGGGGTATAAGTGGCCCCAAGCACTGTGTTTAACCTGAGAGAGGTTTCCAACAGTGGGGTTTGATGTGACATCAGCTGCTGAGAGCCCCTCTTCTGAAAGCTGCATACTGTACAGTTAGTCAGCAAAGCAAGAGTAAAGAAAACAAAATAAATACATTTTAATTTTAATTTAAAGTGAGAGGAAAGAAAAGGAGAGAAGAAAAGGGGTGGTTAACAAGAGATTAACATAATTGCAACCCATAATAAAGCTTTTTAAATGTTCAACATATCCCCATGATGGTCTTTTATATCCCCTCCAGTATTGGTGTCTATATGCCCTCATAAGATCCCTCATTATCCTATAAGGGATATAGAGGCTTTTTATGGGCAATAATTTTAGCGCAGTTAAGGAGAATGAAAGAGCTTTATTACTGTTATGTGCTACTGTTTTACATAGCACCATAAACTCTT
>WWET01003240.1:60359-70548 GCA_011038615.1 Limnodynastes dumerilii | reverse complement strand
AACACGCTCCTACAAGGGGGAGTGTCGGGCCAGAGCAGCGATGTTACGCTGAGTGCTACAGCGCTCAGTGTAACATCGTAGCTCTGGATCAGGCCCAGTGTATTAAAAAAAACTGCACTTTGTCAAATATCAATCAAATTTCAATCATTTTTTATTGATTAAATTCCATAGATTAATATTCAATAGTATAAAAAACTGAAAAATAGAATTCATACATATAAAATACAATATCAAAAATAGTTTTGCAATTGTTAGTAATCACATATATGTGTTATCAATATTGCAATCCTAACACTCCGATCAAAAGGATTCACAAAAATATGGTGGCCACCAATTAAAAATGTTGATACATTGCTGTGGTATGACTTTTGGGTAAAAAGTGGGGGAGGTTGTTTACTTTTCCACGAGTATCATTAAGAAGAGGCTATATGATGCTAATCAGTTCCGTGTTGTAATGAACTGTAGAGCAGTGGGTAAAAATAAAAAAAAAACAGGTTAAACAGTGGAAGTTTTAAGGTTGTATTAGTAAATAGGAGATATATTTATAGATCTTAAAGTCTAATATAGCAGCAGTTTCTGTTGCATATATCTCAGATGGTTCCACCTTGATTTAACAGGTGATATATTGTTGCAAATCCAAGTTTCCACAATAATCTATATTTTGCCTTGATAGAGCAATCGATATAATGTTGCAAATATTGGTCAGCACAATTAGCTGTAAAGTGGTATATCTCCACGTATTCAATGTATAGACAGTCACCTGTTATCTTGATTTTTGAATATCGACCCAGGCGCCTCTGATAGGGGTCAGATTGTCTTACCCACAGCACACAATCACTGGAGCCGGATACCGTATGATAGAACTATGCCGTATAAGTTGGTGAGACGGCAGGCATCCCTGCTGTTTTAAAGCGGCTCTCGTGTGTCACCTCTTAGAAATGGTTACCGCGAGTACGGTCTTAAAATATAAAAGTCTCTGCCTGAAATCAATTGTAAATCCACAGTTTTATGATCGGAGGAAAGGTAAATCACCCCGTCAACGCGTTTTGTCCGTAGGACTTTCTCAAGACACTAGGGGGGTGATTCAGAGATGCGATTGCGAAAAGATCGCAAATATACGCACCTTAGCTAAGATCTTACCATGTTCCAGCCCACTGCATAAACAGTCACTCCCCTTGCAAACAGCGGTGGATCTTAAACTTAGACCACCATTGACTAACCCTAACTCTGCGCTGTCATTTAAGATCTTAAGTGACATAGTAGCGTTTATTTAAGATCCTAAGTGTCAGCCCGCGCCCACTTTCCCTCATTTCCCTGCCTCCCCCCGCCCATTTCCATGCAAATCCTTAAGATCTTAAACTTTCGCAGCACTTAAGATCTTAAGTGCTTGCGATCGATTCAAACTTACGCTCTTAGCGAATTTACACTCCTAACCGCTATGTAGACGGCGTTGCACTATTACTACGCCTGCGCAGTAATGCAAATTTTCTAAGATCCTAAATATACGCTCCTAAGTGCCATGGAAATCGTATCTCTCAATCAGCCCCTAGGTGAGTAAACCTGCTGTCACACCAACTTATATGGCATAGTTCTATCATACGGTATCCGTTTTTTATATTGTATTTTATATGTATGAACTCTATTTTTCAGTTTTTTATAATATTGAATATTAATCTATGGAATTTAATCAATAAAAAATTATTGAAATTTGATTGATATTGCAGTTTTTTGAATACACTGTCTCATCTAAGTTCCTCCTCATAATTGGGTGCAGCTATTTTTTCTTATTATTTGCTCTTACTTTTGGGAGGTTGGCACCTTCCCTTAGCTTGCTGTCATTTTTTGTGTAGGGACTAGTGTGACAGTGCATAAATAATATTAATTGTTTTTATATATACACGTTTGCTGTTTGTTTTTCGTTTTATGTAGTCCTATTTTGGTTCACCCCTGTCTTAGCCACTTTGGCCCTGGTTTATCAACCCCAAAAATAATCTCTTCACATTTATCCACCGTAATCCGAGCGCTAGTCTATTTCCTGTATTTGCAAACAACAAAATGTCATCTGCGAATAAACATCATTTATGTGCCAGTGTGCCACATTGAATTCCAGGAAATTTGTGGGAGGAACGAACCAGGGTCGGTAATGGCTCAATGGCCAGGACAAAATGATGGCATGATATGGGGCAGCCCTGGAGGGTGCCATTGGAGATGGGGAAGGGGCTAGAAAGAAAGCCATTACTAAGGACTAGGGGTTATTATATAGAGACATTATAGAGTGTAACATTTAATCCTTAAATCCATATCTGACTATTCCCACATTCCCGAGATTCCAGCATAAAAAGCCAGTGCAGCCTGTCAAAGGCTTTCTCTGCATCTAGTTTCTCTGCATCCAGGGAGAGAAGGACACACTGGTCCTCAATGCGAGAAAGTATTTCAATTAAATTGAGGACTCTATGGGTGTTGTCCGATGCCTGTCACTGTGGTACTGTTACACGCCGGCGGCCGACAGCCGGCGTGTAACAATGCTTCTCCTTTGCTCTGTGGAACGCAGCGAGCGTTCCACAGGTCGGCCGGCGCATGCACAGCGTCTCTGTTTAATCTCCGGCGTTCCTCCACGAGGACGCCGGTGATATTCAGTCCTGCTCTGGGATAGCTGCGTGTAGCTTATTCTCTCTCCATCTCCTGCTCGGTCCTGGCTCTTTGCACCCCTATTTGGCTTGTGTCTCTGCACTTTTGCCCTTTGTTGTGGGGGTGTCTCTGGATAGTATATACCTACCTGTATTGTCTGTAAATCCTGGTCACTCTGTGATGTATATTTATATACCTACCTATATTGGCTGTGTATCCCTAGCCACATAGTGGCACGCATATACCTACCTGTATTAGTAGTTTTATCCTTACCTACCTATATTGGCTGTGTATCCCTAGCCACATAGTGGCACGCATATACGTACCTGTATTGTCTGTAAATCCTGGTCACTTTGTGACGTATATTTATATACCTACCTATATTGGCTGTGTATCCCTAGCCACATAGTGGCACGCATATACGTACCTGTATTGTCTGTAAATCCTGGTCACTTTGTGACGTATATTTATATACCTACCTATATTGGCTGTGTATCCCTAGCCACATAGTGGCACGCATATACGTACCTGTATTGTCTGTAAATCCTGGTCACTTTGTGACGTATATTTATATACCTACCTATATTGGCTGTGTATCCCTAGCCACATAGTGGCACGCATATACCTACCTGTATTGTCTGTAAATCCTGGTCACTCTGTGACGTATATTTATATACCTACCTATATTGGCTGTGTATCCCTAGCCACATAGTGGCACGCATATACCTACCTGTATTGTCTGTAAATCCTGGTCACTCTGTGACGTATATTTATATACCTACCTATATTGGCTGTGTATCCCTAGCCACATAGTGGCACGCATATACCTACCTGTATTAGTAGTTTTATCCTTACCTGCTACCAAGGGGATATTGTGTAGCTTTGTCTATTGTTTGCTCATCGCCATATCCTGGCTATTTACGTTTCGTATAGTTTTGCTGATCCGCAGTCTTGTGGTAATTTATGTTGTCAGTTCATTCGATTCTTTCTTCCTGCTATCTGTTGTGTGAAAGTGAACACTGATAGCATTTCTCCTACTGTCACGGTGCCTTGCTCCATACTTGTTCTTGTTGTTATTTTCTCCTTTCAAGTGAATCTGCGCGCCTAGGATAGCGGCTTGTTTATCTGGGCTCTGCACAACTCCATCCCCACCACTATGGGCCCTGTCGAAGACTCCCAGATTCCCTGCTGCATGCTAGGTAACCAGTTTCACTGTTCTGTTCATAACAGGTACAAAGCCTACCTGGTAAGGGTGTATCAGTCTTGGTAGGAAAGGATTTATTCAATTTGCAAGAACTTTAACATAAATCTTCAAATCACAAGTTAAATGGGCTATGGGTCTGTAATTCTTGAAGGAGGAAGGGTCCTTCCCAGGTTTTGGTATTGTGATAATTCATGCTTCCAACATCTCACATGGGAAAGACCCTCCAGCTGACACAGAGTTAAACAAATTGAGAAGGAGGGGTTTAAGGTTTTCTCAGAAAGTTTTATAGAACTCATTAACAAACCCATCAGGGCCTGGGGCTTTAGACTTGGGGAGATTTTTAATGACCCAATCTATTTCTTGGACCGTCCAAGGATCACACAGAGCATCAATATCAATGTTTTTTAAATTGCGGGAGGGCAACTGAATCAAGAAGTTGTTTGAGAATTCAGCTGAAAAGTATTGACATCGCCAGAGAGATTATATAATTGGGAATAGTATTCAGCAAATTTATTAGCAATGTCAGCTGGATTAGTAATTCTAACCCCCCCAGGTGAGTCTATGGGCCTGATCCAGAGCTACGACCGCAAGCGAGCGTACGCTCATCGTAAGCGAAAATTCGTGAAAAAATTTGCTCCGCCCATGCGCAGTATGACAGCTTCCGGTCGCCTGGACGTCATGAGCGAATAGCGGTCGTATTGTGAGTGAATTTTTCGCTCGAGGGGCGTGCGTTCAGTACGACGGTCGCCTGGGCGCTCGTTTTACTACAGGGAGGCGGGAATAGCCATTTAAATTGTACAGTATGGGCGCGCTAAGCCCGTACGCTCAGCGGATTTTGTGCGAAATTTCGTACGGCCGACGGTCGTACCCAGTGTAGGGTATAGGCACCGTAAGCAGCTACTTTACTATGGGAGTGTTAGGGGCGTGCATGTTTATTCGCACGGTCGAACGTACGCATTCGCCCGCCGTGCGAATTTTCGTAGCGCTGGATCAGGCCCTATGTGCCTAATTCGATGTTGAGCTTGTGTGGTTCTGAGCTTTTTGGCTAGGTGTTTAACTGCTCTATTACCAGCAAGGTAGAAGCGTTGCCGAAGTTTAGTGAGGGCTATTTTCGTATAGAACATCAGGAGCTTTTGAAGTTGGCTTCTAGCTGCCGAAAGCTCTTTCTGAAGGGATTTGGAGGGGTGCAGGTGGTTCTGATGCTCTAGAGAAGTTATTTTAGATCCCAGGTCATCAAGAAGTTGTTGTCATTGTTTTTTAAATCTGGTGCCAGCTTGTATCACTGAGCCCTGCATTACCGCCTTCAATGCACACCAGTGTGTGGAAATAGAAGTATCATCAGGGGCATTTTTGTGAAGAAATAGCTTCAAGGCATCGGACAAGACCTCCTTGGCTTTGGTAGAAGTAAGTAAGTACTAGGGGAGTCTCTAAGGTCTAGGGGGCATTTTAGAGGAATGGAACTTCCATATCCATATGATCGTGGCATGATCAGATCACGTTATTGGGAGAATTTGGGTGGACTGAGAGTGCTGTAGGGACCATTTATCCATGAGGATTAAGTCTATACAGGAATATCAATAATGTGGGCTAGAGTAAAAGATATAGTCTCTTGTTCTAGGATTATTGACTCTCCATGTGTCATAGAGATCGAACTCAGAAAGTATTTTCTTAAAAGCTAAAGATAGGACTGGGTTATCATGTGACACAGAGGAGGAGGCAGAGTGTGACTTATCAAGCTTTGGGTCCAAATCTTAATTAAAGTCTCCCAGAATAATTAGCCCACACCTTTAATATTACTGTATAGTTTCACGCAGACAACGTAAAAAATTGAGCTGTTTAGAGTTGGGAGCATAGAGGGAAACAATTGGAGGCCTGCTTTGAATAAGATAGATACCCCATTGCGTGTAAAGGAGCATTAGCATAAAAGCACTGGGGATATCGAGAGTCCCTGAAAGTGGTGGGGTTGTTGGAGGAAAAGTGGGTTTCTTGAAGAGCGATGATATCTGCTTTATGTTTATGGAAAGTATTAAGAGCTAGTCTATGCTTCTGGGGAGAATTTAACCCTTTAACATTGGTGATAAAAATTTGACGTTACTCACAGAGAAGATTGCAACACGAATAAACTATGTAAAAATGTTCAGTGTATTTAGAAAGTATAGAGGTATAAGAAATAGGATAAATATGTCCCATGGTAGAAAGGGTCATCATAAGGAAGGTGGATGGAAAACCAGGTTATGGGAAGAAAAAACTGAAAGGGCCCAAAACATAGGGCCAGAGTGGTTACTGCAAGGATAAAAAGGGGAAAGTGCGGTAAAAAACAGGTTAGGGGGTTGGCACGGCCAGCCCACGCCCATGCAGCAACATTCTTAAACAATAAGTTACAATCTGCAACATTCTAAGATTTAATATTTAGGTAATTACCACTACCCTTTAATGTTGTGTAGATATATTTGTTAGAGATTGTGACTGATGTTTGTTTAAAACTTTATTGCACCTGCTATTGGGGGAGGATCCTGAATCTTGTTAGCAATCAGGGTCTGCACATTTCAGTATTCCTATTTATTAGTTTAGTTTAGGCTGCAAGGCCATTTGGCTGCTTTAATGTCTAAATTTAAAGTGGATTAATTTCAAGTGAAGTTTTATTTCGGAGTTACAATGGAGTTAAAAAGGAGGAAAACAGAGGAAACAGAACAATACTCTTCCAAAAAACGACTTTAACAACAACAAACATTGAGGTATTTTCACTCTGAAACACCTGCATTTCATGGACACTCAATCTGGAAAACCACTCATGGATATTTCACAAATAAACCACTTCAATGCTGCTTCTGGATACTGCTTGGATCATCCATTATCCTTGCACTAAATTTCTCTGCCAAAATATGTTATTTTAATGGTCAGAATTTTCATTATTTAACACAGGTTTCACTTGCAAAAATCTCTCCGATTTTCCTAACCTTTACCACTATTTTCTGCCTACTTCTAACTGATGGCACTTGTCTCTCCATCCACCTCCCTCTTCTCCCACACCTTCTACCTCCCCACCCATCCTACTCACCCCATATCCTCTCCCACTCCTCCTTCAGGGTCTCCTTCCCTTCCAATACCCACCCTTTCCCCCCAGTCCACATCCCACCCCCCTCCCTCATGCCTTACCTTGCCCCTGCAACTACTCTAATCTAATCTATATCACTTCTGTTCCCTCTCTCCCATTCTCCTGCACTCTGTGGAATACCAGATCCATCTGCAACAAGCTCCCTACCATCCATGACCTCTTTATCTCCAATTCCTACAACCTTCTCGCCATCACTAAACATGGCTCTCAACCTCTGATACTACTTCTCCTGCTGCCCTAATTCTCCTATGGCGGTCTCTCGTTCTCCCACACCCCTAGACCTGGCGAACTCCCTGGCAGTGGTGTGGACATCCTCCTCTCCCCTTCTTGCAAATTTAGTGTCATACCCCCTGAGCCCTCTCTCACTTTCACCTCCTTTGAGATCCACTGCATTCGCATCTACCACCCCATCCATCTCTGTGTTGCTGTTGTCTATCACCCCCTTGGTCCCCCCTCCAAATTCATTGATAATTTTGGAGCCTGTCTCCCCCACTTTTTGTCTTCTGACCTCCCCATCCTTATCCTAGGTGACTTCAACATCCCTGTTGACAACCTCTCAGACCCCAGCACCACAAAACTTCTTTCCCTCTCCTCCTCCCTTGGCCTATCACAGTGAACTTCAACAGCCACCCAAAACCTGGGCCACTCCCTTGATCTCATATTCTCATGCTCATGCTCCCTGTCTGACTTCTCCATCTCTCCCTTCCCCCTCTCTGATCATCATCTTATCATCTTATCTCCTTCTCCCTCTCTTCCTCTCCTTCACCATCACCCAGACATATTCTTTCCTGAAAAAACCTCAGTTCCCTTGATGTTGCGGCTTTTACCTCATCCCTTGATCCCCTCCTCGCACCCATTTCCACCATGTCCTGCCCCAATCTAGCCCCCCCTCTCTACAATAATGCCCTCTCCCCTGCCCTTGATGGTACCTGCCCTCCCTCCTCTGTCTCCCTTCGCTGCAACAATCCCTCTCACTCGGTTCCTAAAGAAATGCTCCCATGCTGCGGAGCGCCTCTGGAGGAAGTCCCGTTCCCTTGCAGACTTTCTCCACTTCAAGTTCATACTCTCTTCTTTTAGCTCTGCCCTCGCACTCGCCAAGCAATCCTTCTTCAAGTCCCTCATCATTTCCCAATGATCTAACCCCTGCCAACTCTTTGCCACCTTCAACTCTCTTCTCTTCCCCCCCCTCCCTCTCTCCATTTTTGCCACTGACTTTTCCACCTTCTTTACTTCCAAGATTGACTCCATCAGGAGCTCCATCTCCTCTACCATCACCTCTCCTGCATCTCAATCTCCACCCTCTCTTCCCCTCCCTAGTCACCCACCAATGTCTACCTTCATCCCTACCTCAGCTGAAGAAATCCATTCACTTCTTTTGTCAGCCCCTCCATCAATGTGCCCACTTGATCCCATCCCCTCTAATCTTCTCTGGTCTCTTTCTCTATCCACCTACTCTCATCTTGCCCACCTCTTTAACTTATCCCTCTCCTCTCACTTCTTCCCCTCCCCTTTAAACATGCTCTTGTCTCCCCCATCCTTAAAAAACCTAACCTTGACCCCACTTCACCCTCCAACTACCGACCTATCTCCCTTCTGCCCTTCGCCTCCAAGCTGCTTGAACGGCTTGTTTACAAGTGTCTAATTGTCTACCTTGCTGACCACTCCATCCTGGACATTCTCCAATCTGGTTTTCGCCCCCTGCACTCCACTGAAACTGTCCTAACTTAGGCCACAAATTATCTCCTTTCTGCCAAATTGAAGGGCACTTCTCCCTGCTCATCCTCCTGGATCTATCGGCAGCCTTTGATACCATTGATCACCCTCTCCTGCTCCACACCCTTCACTCTCTTGACCTCTCTGGCACTGTCCACTTCTGGGTCTCCTCCTATCTCTCGGACCGCTCCTTCTCTGTAACAACCACTAGCTCCTCCTCCCCTACTACTCCTCTTCCCATTGGCATCCCCCAGGGCTCAGTTCTTGGTCCCCTTCTGTTCTCACTCTACACCTCCTCTCTGGGTGACCTCAGCAGCTCCTTTAGCTTTCACTACCACCTCTATGCCGTCGACACTCAAATCTATCTCTCAGATTGCCTCTCAGCCATCTCCTTATGCATGTCCGAGCATTTTCTGAAGCTTAACATGGACAAAACGGAAATCATAGTCTTCCCTCCTTCTCTATCTCTATTACTATTGGCGACACCACCATCTCCTCCTCCAATCAAGCCTGCTGCCTAGGCGTCATCATCCTGGACTCCTCTCCTTCACCCCCCACAACCGCGCCCTCTCACTGTCCTGCCGCTTTCATCTCCGCAACATTGCTCGCATCAGACCTTTCTTGACAACTGACGCCATTAAAACACTCATTCACTCTCTTGCTATCTCCTGTCTGGACTACTGCAACATTCTCCTCTCTGGCCTCCCTCTGGTCCATCTCACACCCCTACAATCTATACTAAATGCTGCAGCCAGATCATCTTTCTTTCCCAATGCACTGCCTAAACCTCCCCTCTCTGTCAATCCTTACACTGGCTTCCTGTCCCTTTCAGAATTCTCTTTAAAGCTGCTTACCACAAATTACAAGTCTCTATCCTCCTCCACCGCTCCCTACCTCTCCTCCCTTATCTCCATCCACACTCCCTCCCGTCCACTCTGCTCCGCTGGTGACCGCCGCCTCAACTCCAACCTGATAACTACTTCTCACTCCCGCATCCAAGACTTCTCCAGGGCTGCCCCTCTCCATTGGAACAGCATACCACATCCTATGAGACAATCCAGCATACTCCAATCCTTCAAATGCTCCCTTAAAACCCATTTCTTCAGGCTAGCCTACCCTTCCTCCACCTAAGCTTACTTGTCCTCCCCTCTTCACCACTGTGTCTTCTGTTTGTTCACCCTCTCTCACTTAGCATGTTAGCTTTTATGTGCAGGGTCCTCCTTCCTCCCTCTACCCCGTCATCATCTCTTCCCACCTTTTTCTCTCTACTGTCTATCTCTCTCCTTTTTCATCTGCTCCTACAGTGTCTACCCAGCATCTTTATTTTCCTCACATATTGTTCTGATATTTTTGTATTGTATTTAATTTTTGCTTTATACGTGTATTGTATTCCTTTATATTTTTTACCCTCTGTTAATTATTGTATATGCAACTATTGTCTTTGCTATTGCTTCTGTACAGCGGATACTGTGTGGCTCCTTATAAATAAATATTATTAATAATAATAATAATAATAATAATAATAATAT
>WWET01003240.1:44217-54272 GCA_011038615.1 Limnodynastes dumerilii | reverse complement strand
CTATCTATCTATCTATCTATCTATCTATCTATCTCATATCTATCTATCTATCTCATATCTATCTATCTATCTATCTATCTATCTATCTATCTATCTATCTATCTATCTATCTATCTATCTCATATCTATCTAGTTGTGTGTGTGTATATATATATATATATATATATATATACACACACACACGTGTTCACACTATTTTATGTTTATCTAGATATATTAATATAGATACGTGTGTATGTATATGTAGGCATATCAATCACAATTTTGTGTCCTATGCCAGGCTTCTGGAGGATGAAGGAAAATGAAGAAGAAAAAGGAAGAAAGGTGAGAATCAGAAAAGAGGTAAGTGACCGTCCTGTGTGTATACAGATAGATAGATAGATAGATAGATAGATAGATAGATAGATAGATAGATAGATAGATAGATAGATAGATATAGTATATGGACATTCAAAGAGGAATGGGCACAGAAGGAGGGTGCAGATGACAAACTGGACATTTAAAGAGGGGGCATAAAGACCTAATGGGTACAGAAGGAGGGGGAAGATGACAAAAAATACATTTACAGAGGGGCATAAAGAACTAATGGGCACAGAAGGAGGGGGCAGATATTAAGCAGGACATTCACAGACATTTAAGTCATATGATGTGCTAAAGTTTTGGTTACATTTTTATTTCTGTTATTGGGCGGGTAGGGGCCCCTGTGCATTACTTTGCCCAGGGCCTACAATTCTGTTAAGACGGCCCTGTGTCCAGTCTCTGAATCAGTTCAGTATTAGTAAGGTAATTAGAAGTAGAATATTCTGGATAATGTAAGCAGCCATGAGAAAAATAAACAAAACAATTTAGCATTTTAAAATACGTAACTTAACTACAGAAAAAGTGTCAAAGTAGATTGATATTTATTGATATATTTTAATGATGTATTAGATCAAATAGTACTATGGGGCTATATAAATCACAATGGGGCAGATCCAGACGCTTCCAAGCAAATCTACGCCTTGTACGTGCGAATTTTACGGTACCCAAAAGTACGCCTAAATTACGAAATGTAGACGGAGGTTTGCATTTAAATTGTACAGTATGGGCATGCTTAGCTGAGTAAGTAAGCATTGCCTATACGTACGTGTGCGGCCATGAGCGGTTACGCTGTCAAAAGTTAAGGTATGGTTTGAAAAGCGGAAATCGGTCAAAGTACGTACATTCAAGGGGTGTGCCTAGGGGAGTGCTTAGAAGGTACGCACGTGAAAATACGCTACGCTAGTAAACGGATTGCAAGCAGAGTTCTGGATCTACCCCAATGTAACTAATTATTTTAACTCATAATACACAATTTTGTTATACTTTTTTTTAGTAGAACAAATCTGAAGAAAAAAAATTCAACCAAGAGTTTTTGTGTCAGAGCTAAGTTTAGTTACAAAATTCACCAAGCTTTTCTTGTTTTGAACACTAATACGTTTGATTGATACTACATATTGTCTGTATTTATGTAATAAATCAATAATACAAGAATATGAGACATGAATTTACAACTGGTTTGAGCAAATGTAATTATCTAAATATAGTTGTTTCAAAAATAACCTAAATGGTAGCTATCTATGAGAAAATACCATCACATGTAGTAGATGTTAAATCTACCTAAAATATTTGCCATACTAATGTTTCACACTTATTTGAAAATCAGTGTATCCTATTTTATATAAATTTTTATTGCCTGTTCAAATTCAGCGTCTATACAGTACAGAATATTCATTCATTTATTTTTTCACTTATTTAGCCTAATTAATTTCAATTATCCATATTTATTTTGTTTTCTTAAATTTCTAGGCACTTTGAACTGGATCCAGATTTATCGGATACCGGATTCCCATTGGATCCAGCCTTTCCAAGTGAGTACATTGGAAGCCATTTTCCTGGCTTGCATGAACATCTAAAATGAGACCCCTACCTTAAGACTTTTCATCCATCCTTACTTAAAATGAATCTAGAGTCTGGATAAGGCAGCATGTGTAGAGCAGGCTTATACTGTACACTTTGTATTCCTCCCCCCTCTCCCATAGTGTTTGAAAGCACCATTTCATCAAAATACCATCAAAAGCACAAAATGTAAGTAAGTCTGGATCTTGTTCCACATCTGTACAGAGCTTACAGCGCATAGAAAATGCGATCTAAGGGGAACGGGAACCAGGATTTGCAGCTGGAAGCTGCTTGGTAATGCCCAGGGACTGTGGTTGGTTGTTTTTAGAAACCATACCAACATTTGTAATTGGGTGTTGTCAGAAATAAGAATCAAGGGACCTGATCCAGACTTAATAACGACAGCAGCTAATGTTATGCATCGTAACTCTGATCATATGTATCTTGTATATAACTCCATATGATAGGTTGTGGGAGGAGGGAGGCATTTAAATTGTACAGTATGGTCTGGGTTAGGCACTTACGTACAACCACAAATACGCAAGGAAAAGTTATGGTAGGGTTCTGATCTTGTAGGCTAAGTTACGTAAGTGAGAGGGGAGTGCCAGAGAAAGTGCTTAGTAGTGCATAACTTATATACACTTGCACACGTAAAATAACCTTAAGTCTGGATCAGGTCCAAGGTAAGCATAAGCCTGGGAAGTATTAAAGAGTAAAACAGGAATAAATAGGAAACTATTGCAATTGCTATTAAAAATTCTCAATTGTAATTACAGGAAATAAATGTAGAAGAGTTTTAAATCCTCTATTTCCGTAAAAGTTCTTTAATTCTTAGATCTCTTCTTCTTTCTTCTTCTTCAGTTAATCCATTATATCTCCATGTAGCACATAGCACAGACCATTTAAATAAAAAAAATCCCAAAAACAAATAAACATTAATATATCAAAATAAAAAATCCATAGAAATCCCCCCCCCCAGACCAGATGTGCGGGATATGTACCAGATGTCTATAATCCTATGAGTCAACGTGGTCTATGATGTACACTCTGCAAAGGCTAAAAGAAACAGTCCTGCTCCACTCTGCTGGAATAGATAAAAATGGGTCCTAAATATATTGCATATACCAATACAAGAAATGACTTATAGTAATAATAAATTTGAATAATCAATTAATTGAGGGATTTGTAAAGTATAAGAGTGAATAAAAGATAATAAACAAACAAACAAACAAACAAATAAATACATAATAGAAAACTTAAAGTAATCTTTAAGGAAATAAAGAGTTCCTGAGACCTTTTGCTTTTATTACTCATCCATATCCATGGCATTCTGGAGTTTTATTCTTTTAATTCTGTAACTGAAACTATCTGCCTAGCAAGTTTCCTTATCGCAATCCCGCTATATAACAGCAAAGTCCTATTATTAACTTCCCACAGCTCTGACATTATGTACTTTAACTTTGGTAAATGCCCAACAGCATACCCCTTACAAACAAGTTATGCAATTAGCTTTGTTGAACGTTTGTACCTAATATTGATATAGGCTTTCAATTGTTAATTTTCACTATTCTTTATCAGGCTTTTTATTGTAGTTCAGCATTCATAATTTCACTAGACTAATTTTAGATTGGTTAACAGCAAAATTAAACTTTTTCATATTGTTAGCAAAAATCTTTCAAGATCTTTCCCTTGCCCATTGCCTTCCTTTACTGTTGAAATATACAATGATGACAAGCATGTAATTCTTACCTAGGATTCACTCTTGAGACTTGTGCATCACCAAATACAATATACCTTATGACAAATAATGCAGTATGTGATTTACAAAATATAGATTTTATTTTTACTACTTTTTACATTATATTTTATTCATTTCTGTGGTAGCAGACTCATCATACAGATACCACAATAAGTGGAAGGCTCAAATATAATGCACTATGTTGTACTTGATGTAAAAAATATGCATGTCAGGAGGTAAGGCAGTAATAGTGTACTATAACTGAAATCAGAAGCCACTGTCAACCCTAAAATGACATATTAATACTGCCACTACATAAATAAATCAACATTGAAAAATATTGAATTTACTTCAGTGCACTGAAGATTCCCAATGAAAGTAACTGCTTTATTGTGTATTTAAAATAAATAAATCTGAATTTTTATTTTATTTATAATAACATGCCTTTTAAGTATGAATTGTAACGAAATTAGGCACTAGAATCACCACATGCATGGACAGGCATTTTTCCTGCCCAGCTAAAGCACAAACAATCATCTTTCAATCTAGCAATATAAAACTCTGATAACGATAATCTAATATTAGACAGACTGAATATTAATTAACCTTAATATAAAATAGGAAAAAACCTTGGAACAAAACGAATCAATTTTATCATATAAACATATAGTATTATTCAGACAAGCGAGTGGTATCAAGTACAAATGAATTTGTTAGTGAAACGACTTTATTTTGGCATTAACTTTACAAAGCCATCCATCATTTTCAATGTTTCTGTTCATGGAATGAAATCAACCTTTAAGTAATTTAGGGCCGGATCCAGGTTTAGTAAATATAGGTGATTTCCATACGTCTTGGAAGTGCTGCTGCCGAACTACCAGAGAGGTGAGTGACGCTCTCCGGGGACTTAGAGTTAGGCTGCGGGGGGAGGGAGACTTAGGGTTAGGCTGCAGGTGGGAGACTTAGGGTTAGGCTGCGGACAAGGGAGAATTAGGGTTAGGCAGCAGAGTGGAGCCTTAGAGTTAGGCTGCAGGTGGGAGATTTAGGGTTAGGGTAAGAGGGTTGGGGATAGAATATTTACTTACCTTTCGGAGAACTGTGTTCGGTGCTCCTGGGATTGATTGCTATGCGTCACCGAGTCATAAGCAATCGAAAATAGGGCCATTTCCAACGGGAACCCACACTCTGGCACAGGGGGCCGGTTCACTCAGTATGCGTACGAGAAATGGTGGGGATATGTATTTAAGTTGTACAGTAAGGGTTTGGCTAAGCCCTTACGTACAATCCTGTATTCCACACGGAATACTTAAGGTAGGGTGGAGTTCTTATAACTGCCTTCCATACAGAGGAGATCAAGGGGTAGAGCACTAGTATCTACAATAAAGAATAGTTGTGTGGCTGTGAAAGTATGAACTTTGAACGTACATTTGGACCCGGTCCATTGTACCTATATTGTGTTATGTGCTGTTTTTGTTTGTTTGTTACTTTTTATTTAAATGTTGTCTGTCCAGAAGATGTCCCCTAAGCCTAAGTATAATGAAGCACTAAATGGAAATATGTCAGTCAATCTGTAAGTAGCAGTGATTGTCAAAGGAGCGGTTATATGGAAAACAATGGCACAAAATCCCCCAGCTCAGCCGTTTCAGTCAATTTAAATAACTAATTAATTAGCTTATCATATATTTGCATGTAACTAAGACAGTTTTATTTTATTCATAAACAGGAAGCAGTGTTAATTAGTTTTACTTTACTTGCTGAGGCAGTGTGTTAAAAAGATTGTTTATGTTAATTTTTTCAGTCATTCTTCGGTTTTAAGAAGCTGCTATTACTTATAAATTGATTGAACAACTTCTATTTTGTGTATTTTGCTTCTAAAGGGAGTAATAAACCTTATAATGTCTGCTGTTTAGGTACCTTAAGGATTCCATACATAGGACATGGTTCCCTACTTTTGCAAATGAATATCAGAGAGATTGTAAGAGCACTATCAAGGTGCTGCGCCAAAGAGGTGTGTCCTGTGATTAGCTCCACCCATAGGTGTATCTAGCACTGCCAGGAAAACTATTTTACAATAAAAATGTCAGTATTTATTGATTATTAAATTGTCAGTGAATACCTTCATTACTATCTTTATAGAAAAGATAAAAGTGACGTGGCATCTGATTAACAAGATTCTTTCATTACATCTTGGCCTCCACGAAATTGGTCTTCTCCATAGACCTCAATGGATGAAATTAGAATCAGGGAGATTACCAAACACTTCAGGGAGTCAGGTAGATCACCCAATCTTCAGGGAGTCTCCCTGATATTCAGGGAGAGTTGGCAACTATGACATAGGATTGGATCCAAAACTACGTACGATAGGGTACTCATGGATTCAGAAACTATAAGTACTCAGTGTGTGCATTCTGTACATGCACATACATGGCGGAATTTACCAACAGGAATGCAAAGTAACCCATGGTGGTGGCGGGGCCTAACAACTTGCAGTGTGTACACGTTGTGGGTGAGAAAGGTTATTTAAATCGTACAGTAAAGGCTTAGCTATGCACTTGCGATCCTCAAACAGTGTTGCACATAGCGAATGGGGGTTTCTAGTTGCCCATAAACACCCTCACAAAGCAAGTTTTTAAAAAAAATCATGCTGCCCGCATCACAGATTCTGCAGTGGCCCCAAATTCTTCCAAGCTTGTCAGTGCATCGGACTGGGGAGTAGCAGCTTCAGAGAGACTGTACAGCCCAGTGCTGATCCCCCACCACTCCCTGTACATTCAGTGCTGAATCTTTGCAATTACAGAACTGGCCAGGTCTCGGCATGAAAGTCCGCCTCCATACAAGCTCTGCCCCCAAAGGAGCCATGAGCTTGAGAGGAAAGCCTTCAAAGTCTGCAGAATTACCCAGATTACAGGAACAGAAGAGAAAAAGAAGGTAAGAGAAAAGGTTACAGAGAAATTGGAGATATTGGGCTGGAAAGAAACAGGGGCATGAAGTCGAGACTGAAGAGAAAAAGACAGGGGCATGGAGTGTGTGCTGCATAGAAAAAAACAGGAACCTGTGGTGAGGGTTGCTGAAAAGAAACATTGACCTGAAGTGGGGGTTAGAGAGCGACTTTAGAGAGAGATAGGGACCTGGGATGGGGGTTGGAGAGTGTCAGAAGTCTTAGGTGGGGGTTGGAAAGAGACAGAGGCCTGGGGTGGGGGTTAGAGAGTGACAGAGAACTGGGGTTGGGTTTAGAGTAAGACAGAGGCCTGGGGTAGGTGTTGGAGAGAGACATGGGGGGTGGGGGTTAGAAAGTGACAGGGGCCTGGGATAGGGGTTTAAAAGAGATACATGGACAGGGGGGTGTTCTGGGGATATATGGAATTCTTTTTATGGTGGACAGTGGCCCTGTTAATAATAGGACTTTACATGCCCCATTATAGATTTTAATAAAACTTAATCCCATAGCATAATAATAGGTATTTGGGCAAATTAAACCTTACTGAGGGGATATATATATATATGGGGATGTACTCGTGCTGCTTATTCAAGTGCACCTTTTCTCCTGTCTATGGCTTTTTGTTCCTGATTGTCTGCTAAGCTCTATTTTTGTGTTTCTGCTGACCATGCTGACCACTGTTGCCCATTTATATACCATTGCTGTGAATTTCTACATAGTCTTAAGTGGTTTATGGACGTTGTGAAGTCTGGCTATACACAGTTTGAATCTAGTGGACATTATTTTTATTACTATGGAATTCAATAGCCCGAGCCTCACTTGATTGCACCTTTTTTTGCACAGTGCACTTTCTGTTTTTTGCTGACTTTGACATGGCTATACCGGAATAAAATTGTCTTTAAAAGCAATCCTTGCATACTTTATATGGGTAGTGCTGACGAGCTTTGATGCTCTTTGGACCTCTAAATACTTTATTGTCGTGCACCCCTTACTTATTACTATTAGCCTTATTCATATTGAGCCCTCTTATTGGTCTGATAGTTATTATTCTTAATCATTTATGTATTTATTCTAGCTTCCATTTATGGAGATACATGATGCAGTATCATGAGGACATATATAGCAGATGGATAGATAGGGGGGTATTTTAGCGATCTGGGAATGGCATACTATATAGTTCATTTTGGGTATATTTGGGGTCTGGGAATGGTATTCTATATACTGTATATGGTGTGCCATTCCCAAACCTTAATATAAACCATATATATTATACTTTGTGCCATTTTTAGACACCTAATATATTCCACATGTACTTTTTATAGTGTGGCATGTTCAGACCCCTAATATACCTCACATGTATTACAAACTTTGGAAACCCCAAAATCCTGTGTTTCCCACTGTCAAATACAAACAAGTGTCTTATGCACAGGGGCGTGTGTGTAAAAGTTAAGGTAGGGTTCAGGGCACGCAAGCTTTGTACATGCAAAGGTAGAGCGCTACCCTCACACATACAGAATTTAAGTTTGCACTTAACACACGTAAGCCTCCACTTCTGAGGCTTATGAGCACTTTGCATTCTCAGATCTGGATCCGGTCAATAGTCCATATGTATACTTTGATAGTTTAAGGTTAGGAGCAAGAATTGTGGAATGAGATATGACAATGAGAATGAGATATGACAAATCCTATCGGATCATATAGCTATCTTATTATTCAGTCTTCATTTGTCCCTTTTCTAGCTATGTTCCTTATTTGAAAAAGCTAACCACGTATGTCACATAGACATTATAAGAGTGGTAAATTATAAAATACAAAGCAAACAGAGGCTGTACGGGACTCGTGTAGTAGTATTGAAGTGAATACAACAGAGAAGATTGTATAATTATCAGCAGGTAAAGGTTTACCTATCATCGGCTAGGTAAAGGTAGGCTGGGAGGTGAGTAACGTTTGCCTAAAATGGAGAATGAAAAATCTGGAGGAATAAATATAAGAATATATGATTTATGCACACATAGAAATTATGTAAACGTACCAGATGGGAAGGGATGAGATCACAAGACAGAAACAACTGCAAATTAATTACTAAAATATATTTTGAAATTACAGGATATTACTGTTCCAGCAGGTTGTTCACATTTGAAAATATATGTTTGGATTATTACCATAATGTTAAAAGGCTCAACAATGTGATATATTTTATGGAAATTCAATGAGAGTCAGTGTAATTTTTACATATTGTGTAAAAAGAGACACAACTAGTATGAAAATGGCTACATAATTCAAAAGAACACAAATTAAAGAAGAAAATGCATGCATAGCCCACTTGTTGAATAAGAACAAAGTGCATGTACTGTACACAAAGGTGAATTGTCCCTTCCCACTATCAATAACCTTTTTGATATGCTTTATAATAAATGTGAATGGGATTAATAGAAAATAAATTAGTACATGTACATACCTCCCAATGTTTGAGAATTCGAAAGAGGGAGAGGGTGTGTGTCTTGAACCACCCAGTGGGCATGTCTGGGAAGGTGGGTGTGTCTGCTCATTTTATTTAGCCATCCATATGTCTGCCTCTTCTTATTTGGCCTGCCATCCATATGCCTGCCCCATATTATATGTCCAGCCTTCATATGTTCAGCCTCCATATCTGCCCCTTTATTTGTCTTACCTCTATGTCTGCCCCTTTTTATTATTATTATTATTATTATTATTATTATTATTATTATGTTCAGCCTCCACATGTCCCCCCCTGTTATTTGTCCAGTCTCCATGTCTGTCTCTTTATTATTTGTCCAGCCTCCATGTCTGCCCCTTATTATTATTTTTATTGTGTCCAGCATTCATATGTTTCCCCCCTGTTTATTTGTCCAGCCTCAATGTCTGCCTCTCTATTATTTGTACAGCCTCCATGTCTGCTCCTTATTATTATATCCAGCCTCCATGTCTGCCCCTTATAATGGCCAGACTCCCTGTCTGCTCCTTGTTATGTCCGGCCTCCACATCTGCCCCTTGTAATGTCCAGCCTCCACGTCTGCACCATGTAATGTCCAGCCTCTATGTCTGTCTCTTTATTATTTGTCCAACCTCCATGTGTGCCCTATATAATGCCCAGCCTCCTTGTCTGCCTCTTTATTATTTGTCCAGCTTCCATGTCTGCCCCTTGTAATGTCCAGCCCCCATTGTCTTCCCCTTATATTCAGCTAACATGGTCTGCCCCTTTTAATGTCCAGCCTCCATTGTCTGCCCCTTGTGTCCAGCCTCCATTTTCTGCCCCTTATGTCCAGCCTCCATTGTCTGCCCCTTTAAATGTTTAGCCTCCATTGTCTGCCCCTTATGTCCAGCCCACATTGTCTGCCCCTTTAAATGTCCAGCCTCCATTGTCTGCATTTAAATGTCTAGCCTCCAGTGTCTGCCCCTTTAAATGTCCAGCCTCCATGTCTGTCCCTTATGTCCAGCCTC
>WWET01003240.1:25659-39020 GCA_011038615.1 Limnodynastes dumerilii | reverse complement strand
GGAAAGTGGGTGTGTCTTGCACCGCCCATACAAGCAGATCTAGTCTCTATATGCCCCCTATTGCCAGTGCCTGCCTGCATGTCTGCCCCCTATTGCATATGCCTGCCTCCTTGTCTGCCCCCAAATGCCAGTGCCAGCCTCCTTCTGCCCCTTATTGCCAGGGCCTACCTGCATGTCTGCCCCCTATTGCATATGCCTGCCTCCTTGTCTGCCCCCAAATGCCAGTGCCAGCCTCCTTCTGCCCCTTATTGCCAGGGCCTACCTGCATGTCTGCCCCCTATTGCATATGCCTGCCTCCTTGTCTGCCCCCAAATGCCAGTGCCAGCCTCCTTCTGCCCCTTATTGCCAGGGCCTACCTGCATGTCTGCCCCCTATTGCATATGCCTGCCTCCTTGTCTGCCCCCAAATGCCAGTGCCAGCCTCCTTCTGCCCCTTATTGCCAGGGCCTACCTGCATGTCTGCCCCCTATTGCATATGCTCCTTTCCTTGTCTGCCCCCAAATGCCAGTGCCAGCCTCCTTCTGCCCCTTATTGCCAGGGCCTGCCTCCATGTCTGCCCCCCTATTGCCAGCCTCAATCTGCCCCCTATTGCCAAGCCTCCAAACTGTCTGCCCGCAAATGCCAGTGCCAGCCTCCTTCTGCCCCTTATTGCCAGGGCCTACCTGCATGTCTGCCCCCTATTGCATATGCCTGCCTCCTTGTCGCCCCCCAAATGCCAGTGCCAGCCTCCTTCTGCCCCTTATTGCCAGGGCCTGCCTCCATGTCTGCCCCCCTATTGCCAGCCTCAATCTGCCCCCTATTGCCAGTGCCAGCCTCCAAAGTGATGTCTACCTCCAATTGACAGCCTCCATCTGCTCCCCATTGACAGTGCCAGCCTTCACCAGCTTTCACCTGCCCCCTTGTTATGGCTGTTAGTCTCCCTGGCCCTTTCACTATCTTTATCCCTCCACAGCTATCCACAGTTCATGCAGATAGGACAAACACAGTATAGGGTAGGGGCCCCCAAGCCACTCACCAGTCCAGAGCAGGGCAGTGGTAGCAGGGGAGACATGCTGGATACTGGCTGAAGACAGTAAAACTCAGGAACTCTGCAGAGGTGATTTCCTGCGTGCGGAGCCTCCTCTACCAGAGCGCCACCTGCTGGACAACTGGCTAATTGCAGCTCAAATAAATGAGAAAAAAAAATTCTCTGCTTATCAGGACAAACAAGACAATGGGCGGGACAGCGGGACAGTGCACCGAAATCATGACTGTCCCGCGGAAATCGGGACAGTTGGGAGGTATGAATAGCTGTAATTAACACTTAACTAACACATAGTCCTGATCTTATCTAATATTCCATATGTATTGTTGTGCAATTTAAATGCCTCCCCCACCCACACTGCATACATTTGAACATGTGAAGGACTGGCATGCCCTAACTGATGGAACTCTGAATGTACGGAAACCAGCTGCGTACGTGCAGAGCTAAGATGCATAATATCTAGGGCATGCGTTCATTATTAAAGAAACAATAGAAAGTTTACACTGCTAGTTTCTTTATAGATCACTAGACTAAGATATCTGTCATCTGTAGCCACACAGTAAATTGAGAATGCCCTTCTAAATTCAGATATGAAATTTAGGAACAATGGGGTAGATCCAGAACTCCACTTGCAATACGTTTATGCGTACGTACCTTCTATACACTCCCCTTGGCACACCCTTTGAATGTACGTATTTTGTCCAAGATCCGCTTTCCAAACCTTCCTTAACTTTTGCCCATGTAACCAATGTCATCCGCTCACGTACGTATGTGCAACACGTATTTACGCTAAGCACGCCCATACTGTACACTTTAAATACAAAACCCCGCCTACATAGCGTATTTCAGACGTATTTTTGACTCACGTAAAGTTGGCACGCCCACAAGTAAGGATTTACACGACACATACGTGAATGGCCCACGTATGTGAATGGCCCATACGTTCACATTTACGCTACGTTACGGAACGTATTTTCTATGGTGCGCATGCGCAGTACTTACCAAACCGCGATTTTACGTGTCCACCACGCGTAAATTCACTCACAAGCGTTGTTCTGGATCTGGCCCAATATTTCTTATTCATCATTAACATATTCAACAGAAAGAATATGTGAAAAGACAAAATTAAAAGGCAATAGAGTAAACTGATAAATGAGATACTTACCTGTGACTTCCAATGTTCTAGGTAATCAACTATAGCTTGTGGACATCTCTGTTCTACTTGTGAATTTTCAAAGCCATATGGGAAAATAGGTACCAGGCACTATTTGAATTCTGCATAACTAAAGCTGTGTGCACATTAGGGCTTTTTCACATGTTTATAGTTCCAATCATCCAATAAACAAGTGTTTTGAAATGATATTGTGTAAGTGCCTGGTCGTTGCAAAGTACAAGACATCATTTCAAAAACTGCAATCAAACAATGTCATGATGTAAGGATTTTTTTTACCTTGCTTTAGACTATTCCCCTTCTTCTTCCTAGTGTAGGGCCATCTTTGTGGGTGGGCATATCTTTGCAGCAGAGGTTTATGAGACAAATCTACCTAAAATCTTTGTAGTGTGTATGGAGGCAGCTGATCGGGATTTCAGGTGGTATGTAAAAGTCTTTTACAGCCATCCTATCATTTTAAAACAGAAAGTGTATACCTAGCTTTACTGTAATATCTCATTTCATTTAGTTAGTTCAATAAACATGTAGAAAGATCATAAAAAGCGTTTATCTCTATTTAAACACTGTAGTTAAATTAGAAAGGTAAAAAAATAAGATGGTACGAAATATTTATTGCCTGTTATGATATTTATCCAATCTTATGGATAATGCATGGTGTTAATGTCATTGGCATCAATTATACTGTATAATCTTGTTAATCTTGCAATTTTACATGTCTAAGTTGATTTTAAAAAAATGTACAAAATTTGTTATTTGGGATAGTAGCAGTTCATCTAAAGAATTGCCTAAATGTGTGTATCTTTAACCTGAATAACATCATTTTTTTGCACTTTTTCAAGATTTGGCTTTTAATCTATATTTAAGAGAAATTGGTAAAATTACAAATACAGTTACATTCAATAACGTCTTGCAAAGTTATAAACCATAGGACATAAATGGATGCCAAACTTTGTAATGAAGGACCATATTCACAGATAAGTGTTTATAAAGTATGCAAATATACTCACCTACGGTGCAAGGCAACACCCATGACACTCCCCTCGCACGGACGGGTTTTCGGTGACGCTTCCATAGGGTACCCTTAAGTGTACGTGTGTACTAAAACGTGTATGTTACTTACGTATGTGCATCATTAAATTTCCACCGTTCAGATAAAAAACACGCCTCTCTGTATATATGTTCCTAAGTGCAATTCACAAGTCCGTGCTGAAAGTACTTACGTGTGTAAATACGACGTAATGTGTGTGGAAAAAGTTATTACGCATACGCAGTTCATCCGATCCTAAAAATACGAACGCAACCCGACGCAAAAATGGATCTGTGATTACGGTCCGAAATGCATTCATGTTGGCAAAAAGTAGGTCAACTTTGCTAAATGAGATGTAGTAGCTTTTTGGGGGTATAATTAATACCAGGGGATTTATTTTGTCAGCAATCAGCTATAGAAAAAATTACAATTTTGTTTGTATTTGAATAACCCTACCCCACTAGTTGAATATTATTTTTCCGCCTTGTTTGTGCATGTATAGTATGTGGAATTTACCTCTATAAAATTTAATTTGAAATTGAATTTTTATTGAGGCTGGAATTAGTGGTACAACAGTTAAAGAAAAACACATGGTCTTTTGTAATACACAAAAGACTTTCAATTGAAAGAAAGGGCATGTTTCAGGTTTCAGCAGTTTGGTTGGCTTTATCTGGATAAGTAGTATTTATTTGTTGCTAGAAGTTGAAGATTTTCTTTTTCTGATTATCCGTTTGCTTAACTCAGTCATGTTTTCTTCAACTGGGATGTTATCTGAAAAATCAAATTAGGGCTACAAAACTACTCTCAAAGGACAAGGATGGCAGGAAAAGGTAATCTTGTTAATACATTATAGTATATATGCTACTCATACAAACACCAGGTCTAATTAACATTTTTCACCTGTTCTTAACTCCATGTGTTCTTTCTGAGTGGGCAAGAGAAGATTAATGGAGAGAATTCTGGTCACTGCACATTTTTATGCATTGCTGCCAAAAATTAACTGGTGTGTTGGTCTGGGTGCTTTTCAATGAAGCTGCAATGATCCGGTTGTGTTTGCAGGGATTTAAGCTGGCCATACACTAGAAAGATTATTGGTCTAATCATTCAATTGTCGTGTGATTGGGCAAATGATTACTGTAGTTACTGGGCATGATACATATTTCAAACATCAAATAAACATACCAGAAATGCTTTGGGATGATTATTTGGTCTTTTAACATGTCTGATTTAAATTACTAGCAACCGCTATTTTAAGGGAGCCAAACAGTTAACTGAGCATCTCCTTTTTCTGTGATCTTCCCCCTCTTCTGCTAGTATTATTGGTCCCATTTAGCGGGCCACCTTCTGCTGGGACTGGTAATCGTCCCAGTGTATGGCCAGCTTTAGAGTAGTCCACTTCTGAAAGTCTTACCAATGTGAATCTGTGTATAAATGACAGCCACTGATGTGTGTGGTGGAGGCTTCAAAGCATTATTCATTTAGCACTAGGTCTTTCAAGCAAGTGAAAGATATGACAACATGGTTTTTGAATAGTTTGGATAGTCTTTATTTTTCCTGCTGTATTGTTGTTTTAGTTTTTTGGGGTTTTTTAAAGAATAAGTTGTCTCCTGTCTTGTATGGGTCTATGCGCACTAGTACTTATTGGTACCTATAATTATAAATGTACATAATGTAATAAAGCTTTAAAAAAAAAAAACATTTGCCTTGCACTTATCAGCTCAAGCTAGTATATACCTAATATGTGAGTTAAAGCATGAACACATATTGCAGTGACCACTAAATTGCAAAAAAGTCCCCCAAAAAAGTACTTCCAAATACTGAACACACCCACACTATAAGACTTAGGGGTCTATTTACAAACTTCATTTTCATGCGATAATGCCCATTCTCATGTGAAAATGAGCAGTAACGTATGAAAATAAAGTTTTTAATATTTACAGAAAATGGATCACCATGGAAAATAGTAGTTTCCATGACTATCCATATAAATATCGGGGTTCTTTGCCTGCCTGATCTGAAAAGAACGTAATATTGACAAAGCCTGGGAGCAGAATTTTACACTCTGCTCCGAGCGTAAAACAAACACCATCTCAGGATGGTATTAGTACCTTTATCCCAGCGATGTCCCCATATTCCCCCCTTTTCCTCCCCCTAATAGTTGTTATTAGGGAGAGGAAAAGGGGGGCATGTATGGGGAGACCGCAGGGATAAACCTATGTGTGTCAATTTAAAAAAATTATGTTTTTTTTTTTACTTATGTTTTAACCTATAAATTAATACATATAAAATATGAATTACTGTAAAAAAAATAAAGAAAAAAGAAAAACTTACCTGCCCAGGAGACGCATCCGAATCTGAAGATTTCAGAGTCCCGATTTGAAGAGACTGCGAATGCGCAATGTTTTTCATGTCGGGACTTGAAATTTTCAAAGTCCCGCAGAGGAATCTCTGACTTGGAAACCCAAATTTTCAAAGTCCCGCAGAGGAGTCTCTGACTTGGAAACCCAAATTTTCAAAGTCCCGCAGAGGAGTTCCTGACTTGGAAACCCAAATTTTCTTTAACCTGGGGGCCTAGTAAATTAACTCCTTATTTGGCTTATTCCATATTTAGACACCTTATCAAACTAACTCTCTTCTCCCTGGCAGAAAGAGGTGATCTCAGTAGGCTGTGACCACAGTATTGGGCTGGTCTGAGATTCTGTAACCTACCCATCTAAATTTTGATAACTGGAACCATAAAACCATATTTCTGCCTCTGAGAGGATGTACCAGTTATGCAAGTAATAATATTCATATTCCTTGCTTTATGAGTACTGTCTGGCTACCGAACAACATTTAGGTATGATGTACGTATGCCCAGTGGCTTGTTAGTGCCCCTTCCCAAAGTGCCACCATCTCATAAATTGCAAGTATTACCAACAGGAGCTAGTGTCATATTTCTGTAAAATTTGGAGTTTCCACAAATATGAGAATCTATTAATTTCCCCAAAAGATGAGATTCCTTTGATCCTACAGTCGGTTACTGATCAGATCTCTGTGTTCTTTCTAGAGACCACAGAAATGTATCCCCCCCTGGGGTTGTCTCTTGTGTGCAAAGTTTATTTCCAAGCCAGTTTAAGGTGTGAATGTTATCTGACCATTTTCTATCTCTGACTGTCTGACTTCTAGAGGGATAATTGCCCTTCAGCAAGACCCCCTGGGTTGGAAGAGAAATGTCCTCAGTAAATGTCTGCTTTTGTTTTGGGATTTGCAATATTTTATAACAGAATGCAGGTTGAACATGTGGAATGATGGGCCATATTCAGACCTCCTGGTGCATTGCATATGTGCCTGGAGCTTTCCGATTTGTGCTACTGCGCATGCGCAGTAATTTTCTAATGTCATCTACATTTCTTGTTGCAACGTAGATTGCATATACTTTGTGTTAAAGACCTCATATACGCAATCTACGAGACAAGAAACGTTGATGGCGTTAGGAAATTACTGCGCATACGCAGTAGCACAAATCGGAAAACTACGGGCGCATATGGAATGCGCCTAGAGCTCTGAATACGGCCTGATAACACTAACAAATATTCTATATCCATTCCTGACACTGTGTAAGCTCCAATATATAATTTTGAGATTCCTTTGATTAAATGGTTTCTATATTCAAAAGGTGTCTTATCCTTTCCAGATGACCTGAAATCTCTTTAATACTTTTCCAGTATCCACCCCTAGTGCGGAACATTAATTGATAAGGGAAAAAGTATCCATTATTGCACTCACACTTAGCCTCTTTTGTGCATTTTACCTGTTTCAGTGTCTTTGGGCCGTATGCAGAGCTCTGGCTGCATTGCATTTGCGAAAAGAGTTTTCAGAAAAGTGCTACTGCGTATGCGCAGTAATTTTGTAACGTAATCTACGTTACTTCTTGCAACGTGGATTGCGTATACGCGGTCTTTAAGACTTAAGTCTTTAAGACCGTGTATACGCAATCTACATTGCAAGAAGTAACGTAGATTACGTTACAAAATTACTGCGCATACGGAGGAACTCTTAAAACTAAACTCTTTTCGCAAATGCAATGCAGCCAGAGCTCTGCATACGGCCCAAAGACACTGAAACAGGTAAAATGCACAAAAGAGGCTAAGTGTGAGTGCAATAATGGATACTTTTTCCCTTATCAATTAATGTTCCGCACTAGGGGTGGATACTGGAAAAGTATTAAAGAGATTTCAGGTCATCTGGAAAGGATAAGACACCTTTTGAATATAGAAACCATTTAATCAAAGGAATCTCAAAATTATATATTGGAGCTTACACAGTGTCAGGAATGGATATAGAATATTTGTTAGTGTTATCAGGCCGTATTCAGAGCTCTAGGCGCATTCCATATGCGCCCGTAGTTTTCCGATTTGTGCTACTGCGCATGCGCAGTAATTTCCTAACGCCATCAACGTTTCTTGTCTCGTAGATTGCGTATATGAGGTCTTTAACACAAAGTATATGCAATCTACGTTGCAACAAGAAATGTAGATGACATTAGAAAATTACTGCGCATGCGCAGTAGCACAAATCGGAAAGCTCCAGGCACATATGCAATGCACCAGGAGGTCTGAATATGGCCCATCATTCCACATGTTCAACCTGCATTCTGTTATAAAATATTGCAAATCCCAAAACAAAAGCAGACATTTACTGAGGACATTTCTCTTCCAACCCAGGGGGTCTTGCTGAAGGGCAATTATCCCTCTAGAAGTCAGACAGTCAGAGATAGAAAATGGTCAGATAACATTCACACCTTAAACTGGCTTGGAAATAAACTTTGCACACAAGAGACAACCCCAGGGGGGGATACATTTCTGTGGTCTCTAGAAAGAACACAGAGATCTGATCAGTAACCGACTGTAGGATCAAAGGAATCTCATCTTT
This sequence comes from Limnodynastes dumerilii, assembly GCA_011038615.1. Lineage (NCBI taxonomy): Eukaryota > Metazoa > Chordata > Amphibia > Anura > Limnodynastidae > Limnodynastes > Limnodynastes dumerilii. The sequence continues at coordinate 30,885 of WWET01003240.1, read as the reverse complement.
TGGGGAAATTAATAGATTCTCATATTTGTGGAAACTCCAAATTTTACAGAAATATGACACTAGCTCCTGTTGGTAATACTTGCAATTTATGAGATGGTGGCACTTTGGGAAGGGGCACTAACAAGCCACTGGGCATACGTACATCATACCTAAATGTTGTTCGGTAGCCAGACAGTACTCATAAAGCAAGGAATATGAATATTATTACTTGCATAACTGGTACATCCTCTCAGAGGCAGAAATATGGTTTTATGGTTCCAGTTATCAAAATTTAGATGGGTAGGTTACAGAATCTCAGACCAGCCCAATACTGTGGTCACAGCCTACTGAGATCACCTCTTTCTGCCAGGGGGAAGAGAGTTAGTTTGATAAGGTGTCTAAATATGGAATAAGCCAAATAAGGAGTTAATTTACTAGGCCCCCAGGTTAAAGAAAATTTGGGTTTCCAAGTCAGGAACTCCTCTGCGGGACTTTGAAAATTTGGGTTTCCAAGTCAGAGATTCCTCTGCGGGACTTTGAAAATTTCAAGTCCCGACATGAAAAACATTGCGCATTCGCAGTCTCTTCAAATCGGGACTCTGAAATCTTCAGATTCGGATGCGTCTCCTGGGCAGGTAAGTTTTTCTTTTTTCTTTATTTTTTTTACAGTAATTCATATTTTATATGTATTAATTTATAGGTTAAAACATAAGTAAAAAAAAAAACATAATTTTTTTAAATTGACACACATAGGTTTATCCCTGCGGTCTCCCCATACATGCCCCCCTTTTCCTCTCCCTAATAACAACTATTAGGGGGAGGAAAAGGGGGGAATATGGGGACATCGCTGGGATAAAGGTACTAATACCATCCTGAGATGGTGTTTGTTTTACGCTCGGAGCAGAGTGTAAAATTCTGCTCCCAGGCTTTGTCAATATTACGTTCTTTTCAGATCAGGCAGGCAAAGAACCCCGATATTTATATGGATAGTCATGGAAACTACTATTTTCCATGGTGATCCATTTTCTGTAAATATTAAAAACTTTATTTTCATACGTTACTGCTCATTTTCACATGAGAATGGGCATTATCGCATGAAAATGAAGTTTGTAAATAGACCCCTAAGTCTTATAGTGTGGGTGTGTTCAGTATTTGGAAGTACTTTTTTGGGGGACTTTTTTGCAATTTAGTGGTCACTGCAATATGTGTTCATGCTTTAACTCACATATTAGGTATATACTAGCTTGAGCTGATAAGTGCAAGGCAAATGTTTTTTTTTTTTAAAGCTTTATTACATTATGTACATTTATAATTATAGGTACCAATAAGTACTAGTGCGCATAGACCCATACAAGACAGGAGACAACTTATTCTTTAAAAAACCCCAAAAAACTAAAACAACAATACAGCAGGAAAAATAAAGACTATCCAAACTATTCAAAAACCATGTTGTCATATCTTTCACTTGCTTGAAAGACCTAGTGCTAAATGAATAATGCTTTGAAGCCTCCACCACACACATCAGTGGCTGTCATTTATACACAGATTCACATTGGTAAGACTTTCAGAAGTGGACTACTCTAAAGCTGGCCATACACTGGGACGATTACCAGTCCCAGCAGAAGGTGGCCCGCTAAATGGGACCAATAATACTAGCAGAAGAGGGGGAAGATCACAGAAAAAGGAGATGCTCAGTTAACTGTTTGGCTCCCTTAAAATAGCGGTTGCTAGTAATTTAAATCAGACATGTTAAAAGACCAAATAATCATCCCAAAGCATTTCTGGTATGTTTATTTGATGTTTGAAATATGTATCATGCCCAGTAACTACAGTAATCATTTGCCCAATCACACGACAATTGAATGATTAGACCAATAATCTTTCTAGTGTATGGCCAGCTTAAATCCCTGCAAACACAACCGGATCATTGCAGCTTCATTGAAAAGCACCCAGACCAACACACCAGTTAATTTTTGGCAGCAATGCATAAAAATGTGCAGTGACCAGAATTCTCTCCATTAATCTTCTCTTGCCCACTCAGAAAGAACACATGGAGTTAAGAACAGGTGAAAAATGTTAATTAGACCTGGTGTTTGTATGAGTAGCATATATACTATAATGTATTAACAAGATTACCTTTTCCTGCCATCCTTGTCCTTTGAGAGTAGTTTTGTAGCCCTAATTTGATTTTTCAGATAACATCCCAGTTGAAGAAAACATGACTGAGTTAAGCAAACGGATAATCAGAAAAAGAAAATCTTCAACTTCTAGCAACAAATAAATACTACTTATCCAGATAAAGCCAACCAAACTGCTGAAACCTGAAACATGCCCTTTCTTTCAATTGAAAGTCTTTTGTGTATTACAAAAGACCATGTGTTTTTCTTTAACTGTTGTACCACCAATTCCAGCCTCAATAAAAATTCATGGAATGGAATCATTTGTTGGTGTTATCATTGCATAGGGGCTTCCCAAAACTCTCTAGGTTTAGATATGTAAATGCAGCTAAATATCCATAGTTAGTTTATAGTAATCTGTTATCGTTTGTTCCTATATATATATATAATATATATGGAATCATTTGTTGGTGTTATCATTGCATAGGGGCTTCCCAAAACTCTCTAGGTTTAGATATGTAAATGCAGCTAAATATCCATAGTTAGTTTATAGTAATCTGTTATCGTTCAATTTGTTCCTACTGATTCAAAGTCCACCTGAAAACACAAATGAATTATATAATTATATTTAGCTTTGACTGTTATTGCTTGATAATGTTCAGCTTGAGTTCAGGATCTTGAATGTAGTTGAGTTGGAAAGGTAGACACAAGCACTTTTTCTGTCAGTCAGTCCTGTAGGTGAGGCTGGGGAGCTGACCTTGCACTAAGACCTAAGACCTATATACCCTGACAGCAGTCGAAACGCTTATTAAACATGTTTTAATCAATTTAATTGGTACTTCTTATCTAAATCATTTCTACATATGCGGTTTATAGGCTAGTACTGCATAATGTTAGCATCACACACCCTCAGTTCCTACAAAACACACCTTTATCAACATGTCTCGGCCTTGTATTATATGGTTCTACACAATATTAATAAGACGTACGCTGAAAGGCATATAAAAAAAATAGAGAACGACAGCAATATTAGGCTTGTCTCATCCAGGACTCCTATACCTATGATTTTGTTTGCTTTGTAGCTGAAGTGATGTTTTGCTTTTCAAGGTAGCAGTGTATTGGGGAAACTTTAACTAATATGTTAAGAATATTATTAATAGGTTGTAATTTACAACCCATAAAGTTTTGTTTTATCCTTAGTTTTACTGACTTCTTCAGGGTTATCAATTGGAATGTCAATTGACAGGCTTTTTGTTCCACTTAGGTAATATATAGATTCTAATATGTTTAATTGGAAAGTTAATTGAAACACGTGTTTGCTACAGAGCGTTGATAATTACTTGATTAATTGCTTGTTAAGTCTTTATGGGTTTTTAGTTTTGAGATTGTGGATCCATTTATAAGCCTATACTGAGTTGCGTGTTTTAGCAGTATGCTGCAAGTACCAGCATGCCCAAGTGTGCCAGGGCGGGCTGGCGTTTGGAAAACCAGAAGCGCCAGCATGCCCTCCCATCCGTGGCCCGCTGTAATGTCCCCATAAGTAATTTTATAAAATGCAGGGTTGGCTCATTACAGTTCCAATAATCGGTCCAGTAAATACTGTTCTTGTTTTATAGTTGTATAGCTATTTTATTTGGGACTATTTTATTTTTGGGGTTTTTATTTAATGATAAATTTATTACTTTTTTTTTTTTAGCAAATTATTTTTCAGTGGTGGAAACATAGGCACCGTACACCACTGCACCACTTTGGGGATATTTCTACTCATACTCCACACTGCTGGTCCCTCTCTATGATTCCACCAAACTGGTAAAGCCTACAGCAGGTTAATTTTTAACTACACAGATCACATTTATGTATTGAAAATTGTTTTTCATTGAGAGTTGACCTCTGAAGCTGATAGCACTTTGTCCATTAAAGATACCTATAATATGTGAATTTTTTTGGAGCATATCTTTACTTACTTTACTACTTTTCATTCGAAAAACACAATGGAAAATATACTTGCTTATTTATATTTTTATATTTTAATAAACTTTATTTATCACCTGACTGGGAGAAAGTGTATCTTAGTTTACTGAAGATATAAGTGTGGCACATATAGGATTATTGATGTATCTTATAAATTGATGTATCTTGAGATGTCTCTGACATATGGGTGTTAATATTTTATTTTAACAGGCAGCTTTTAAGTAAGTAATTTGTTTACACAAAATCATCCAATTCAGTATAAGCCCTCAGTATCAAAAGTGTTTTAAATGCCCTTGAAGATTTTACAAAAAAAAAACAACAGTAACAAAAGTATGATAAAACATCATTCTCTTTAATATTTTTACTTTTTTGCTCTTGCAGCCATGGTAAATTCAATTTAAGATATTTTCATTGCATTAATTCAGTTGTCAGCATCACAAGAGAAGACTCTACGGAGTCACATAAAGAAACCCAGACTCCATCTTCCATGGCACTCTACAGAACTTAAGAGGTAAAGTCTTATAATAACAAATATCAACTTTAATTTTAAAAATGACAAAAATTTGACTAGACTTTAGAAGACTCTACTGAATTGGTAAGAGAACAAGTATACAGTCATGGAAGGTGAGGGTTAGGGTCTGTCTGCGGAGATGGGAGTCTTAGGGTTAGGCTGTGGGGGAGGGCAGTTTTAGGGTTGGGCTATGGGGAAGGGAGTGTTAGGGTCAGGCTGATGGGAAGGGAGGGTTAGGGTCATGGAAGGGGTTAGGGTAAGGATTATGGAAAGTTTGGGGTAAAAGTTAAACTTACTATTCAGAGCTCCGTCTTCGGTGCTTCGTAGATCGATAGCTTTGCCTCTTCGAGGGCCAAAACTCCTCCCCTTCCTTGCTCAGAGCAGCAGTGTTAGGCCCTTTCCTATCACATGCTGCTCCTGTGTAAGCTGCTTGTTGTCTAGCAGAAGACGCTAGTGTAATCAGCTATTAAATTGAATAGTAAATGGTTGCTGTCTTTTTTATATGGCTGTCCAGTTTATATAGCTTAATAACAGAGGGCCTGATTCAGAGGCTGAAAATAAGAACTTAAAGTTACACCTGGGCAAAACCATGTTGATTTCAGGGGGAGTCAAGTTAATTTTATTCTATGCATGCAGGGAGAATGCTTT
>WWET01003240.1:0-14355 GCA_011038615.1 Limnodynastes dumerilii | reverse complement strand
TCTGTTATTAAACCTGCTCACTTTCATTTCAAACCATCGCAGTTGTCTTCATCCCTGAGGAACGGAACTGATCCCAAACACTCTCTGAACGTGAAAATATTACAGACATACAGGGTAGGGATGGACAGCATAGTACATAATAAAATACAATATAAAAATAAAAATATCACAAAAATACAATAAGGTGAAGCAAGCACAGAACGCAAGGCAAATGTGAGGTGTCAAGCTTGGCAAATCAGGAAGGAGGGGATAGAGCACAGTGAGAGGTTGAGAGGAAGCCACCAGGTGGAAATAGGGTAAAAGGGTAGCAGAGGTTGGACAAGAGGGTACGAAGTGAGTGGGGAGTGGTGGAGGAGGGAACAACACTAGGGGTGAGATTTATTAAGCTGCGGGTTTGGAAAAGTGGACATGTTGCCCATAGCAACCAATTAGACTCTAGCTCTCACTTTCTTTTTACATACTAGAGAATGTCAGCTAAAATCTGATTGGTTGCTATGGGCAACATCTTTACTTTTCCAAATCCACAGTTTAGTAAATCTGGTCCTAGGATAGAGGGCCCTGCTCACTTGAGTTAACACATTCCCATTTAATGTGAGAGATAAACTAACAGAAGACATAAGGAGGGGGAAAGAAGTGGACTGCTGGTGTGAGCGGAGGAGAGGGGGAAGGAAAGAAAAGAAGGGATAGATGTAGGATGCAGTGAGGATGTTAAGTGGAGGAGGGGTAGGCTAGCCTGAACAGGTGCGTTTTGAGTGAACACTTGAAGACCTGTGTGGGGTCGAGTCTGACTGAAGAAGCAAGGTCATTCCAGTTCAGAGGTGCAGAACGGGGAAGTCCTGGATACAGGTGTGAGATGTGGTGATCAGTAAGGAGGTTAGACAGCGTTGCTTAGCAGAACGGAGAGGGCGTGAAGGGGTATGCATGTTGATGAGGGAATAGAGGTAGGTAGCAGTGGATGAGGAGATGGCCTTAAAGGTAAGGGTAAGGAGTTTAAAGAGAGGTCTGAAGCGGACTGGAAGCCAGTGGAGGGTTTGACATAAAGAAGAGGCTGAGGTAGAGCTGCATGAGAGGAAGATAAGCCTTGAAGCAGCAATGAGTATAGATTAAAGGGGGCAAGATGGGTGAGTGGGAGACCAATGAGGAGGAGGTTACAGTAGTTGAGGCATGAAATGACTAGACAGTGGATGAGGGTTTTATTAGCTTCATTGGTGAGGAAGGGACAGATGCGTGCAATGCTGCATAGGTGGAAACTACAAGAATGAGAGAGGGCACTGATGTGTGGTATAAAGGAAAGTGAGGAGTCAAGGATGACACCTAGGCAGCGAACTTGAGGGGATGAGGAGACAGAGATATCACCAATGGTTATCGTAATGGAGGGTGGGGAGGAAAGCCTAGGGGGGGGGGGGGGGCGGACAATAATATCCGTTTTGTCCATATTCATCTTGAGTAAGCGTTTGGCCATCCATTTGGAAGGGGATGCAAGGCACTTGGAAATCTTAGACAGAAGAGAGGTGTTGAGGTCAAGGGAGGAGAGGTAAATTTGAAAAAATACAAAAATAACATTAATAAATCATAAAATCAAACTTACAAAAATATGCTGCATAAAGAACAGTTTAAAAAAATATAAAAAACGACTAAATAAAAACAGTAGCAAACAATATTTATACAGTCAACTTACATAAAATATGGGTGTGGGTAAGTGGTAAGAACGGCCCATTACCGAAAGGGACATTTTCTACCATTCTGGCTCTGAATTGCTTCTGCCCCACCGAGGACAAGCAATCGAACAGATTCAGCACCAATCCGCAGCAGTGAGAGGTGACTATTTATCAACCCCAACCCTTATCCTAATCCTCCCCTTAACCCTCCCCTTCCATTACCCTAACCCTCTCTGCCCCGCATCTTGACCCTAAGACTCCCATCCCCGCAGCTAGATCCTAAGACTCCCATCCCCGCAACCTGACCCTAAAACTCTCCTCACTGCAGTCTAAATCTAACACTCTCCCCCTTAGACTCCCCTTGTACACTCACCTGTCCGGTGCGGCAGGTCTGCGGCAGTGGGTCTGCGGCGGGGACCGGATTTTGGAAACAATGAATGTGTAAGTGCTGCCAAAAAATAAATTTGGCAAACATACCCCTTCATTAGTAAAACCTTCTATTTAGTGATATTTTCGTAATACAGACAGACAAAAATGAGCTTTCAGCTGTCTGTATTTTAGAAATATTATTATTTTGGGGAACGCATCCCATAAAATATAAAATACAAATTATTGTATATATTTAATGTTAAAAAATTTTCACAAGGACAAACATAAAAATAATAACAGTTCACCACTAAAAATGCACATACCTACATGCTTGTATTTTACAAACAAATGCACTATGTTTAAAATAACAAAGAGGGCAAAAATGTTTTAAAAAATGGATGGATTATGGATGCCTTATACATAATTTTAACCTTATCAAACATTGACCAATATATGGGACTGATCCAGCGTTTTAGCAGTGAGAATCCGCTATACATCCTATCCAGAACGCAAATCTGAATAGCACGCACAAAAAATGGGGAGTGTTGAAATGCCTGCAGTCGAAGCCGTATGAGTACCGACTGCTGGTTACAGTGGCACCGTTTAATTTTTTTTGTTATTTAAATTTGTATTTTTAAATTAATTTTGTTTACTAATGTACCCCCCCTCCCCACCGATTTAAATAAATAATTGTAATTGCACCACTGCAGGAGACACGCATGTTGGGTGGCATTAGGCATTTAAATTGTACAGCAAGGGCTTAATTTAGCCTTAAGTACGTTCCTGTATTCCGTAAGCATCTCCATGCTTAAGGTTGCCCTCAGGTCACGAATTCACTATCCACACGTAGGAAAGCAGGTGGAATGCCCTGCTCTCCTATGTGCGGTATTGTAAATCAGAAATTCTGTATGTTAGTCTCCATTGTGGAGACACGTTTGGAATTTCTTAGTAAATCTTAATCAGGCCCTTTATTTCCCAATATAATACATTACCTAAAACATTCTGAAAACAGTAGCACAGCAATGAATATATTTAATATTTTTTTAAGCTGTGAAATACTGATTTTTTTTTAAACACATATATGAAAATTCTATTCCTTAATGGTGTAGATCCCACATACTGCTTTCTTCTTTTAAATTAAATGTAGTTCAGTGTGTATAGGCACAATACATATCCAAATAAAGAGGGTTGGTGCACAACTGTGCTGCCTATCAGTAAGGGGATATTGATCGCTACTACCCACGGGATGGGGATGGGAGTGAAAAGGTGGGGAAGGTGGATGGAGAACTCAGGATGGGGGTGAAAGAGTGGGCCTTAGAGGGTTAAGTGGGGAAAGCCTCAAATTCCCCTAGCAGGCCCTCCAGGTGGAAGGCACAGTTACAGGAGGATAATGGAAAGTAAACCCTGCGCTCAAAGTGATTCAATAAATGAAGTGAAAACTATATAACAATGCGTTTAATACCAAGGTATAAAGGTTCAAACAGGATCGTCCTGGTGACTGATGGTCACATGGGCAGACAGTAGTTGGATCTCTTCGCAACAAAATAAATGCTTATGTTAATTCTACCAACATCTGTCTTAAATTGTCTCCCTCCTTCTACTGTTATACAATGTCCCTGTTTAACCATATAGTTAGCCAGCCGGAATATTTTGTGGGGGAAATGCTTAAAGAATAACGTAAAGGCCAACAGGAATATTCAGTGGGGGAGATGCTTGAAGAATAGCAGGAATATTCAGTGGGGGAGATGCTTGAAGAATACTGCACTACATATCCAGAGTTCTGAACAAGTTCTGAGCACAACATTAGCAAGGATCTGATACCAGAATACACAAGATCCTGCTCTACCTCCTGACATTTTAACCTTCCACCATTTTGACTATTAACATTATGCTCTGTTGACATTTTGATCTGAAGTCAATTTTACCTGACAATATTTTGTACTTGTAAACGTTTTGTTCCTGTCACCATTTTATACCTGTTAACACATGAATGTGGTGACCTTTGGACTGTTGACATTACAACAACAATAAAATGCACTATACTGCACTGGCAGAATAAAATATCACCATCATACAATTGTCCACACTTAGGCCTGGATCCAGACCTTCCCTACTAGCTCTGACCACAGTTGTAGTAGAGGTCTAATTCCAGATCCCCACCACATGTTTGGTCAAAGGGAGGCCACTGCCCTCGCTTGTAAAGATTTCTGCCAGGTGACCCTTACCTTACCTTTCTGCACTATCCCTATGTAAAATGGGGATAGTGCAGAAGTTTAGATAGGGCGTAAGGGCTGTTAGCATATCTCCCCCCTCCCACAGAGTGGAAGTGTGACTGCTTCCTGATGGTTTAACCCCACCAGCATATTTTTAATTAGAGAGAATTCTGGTCCAGGGGATCCAGCTCTATCTTGGGAATGCGGCGCCTGCACATGCAATACCGGCCATTTTCTGATCTTAGTGATCGGAAAATATCCCATTCTCTGAAGTCTAATTACGGTGCTTAATCCAATTCTAATGTTATTTATATGTCATTAAAGGACTTACCTTCCTATACAATATAACTGCTGAACTTGCCTATTATTACTCCAGAATTTCCACAATGCTACCAGGTAGCATAAAATGGATGTAAAAAGCTTTGTTATGAAAAGCTTTGCCTAAGTCAAATATATCACTAGAGAGTAACATTTTAGAGTGGTAAAACGGGGCCCAAACATTTTTCCAGCATGTAAATCTCAATTTGTCTTTATTCGTCATTGTCAATACAGTTAAGCAGAGCATAAACATAAGCCATATTAAAAAATAAAAAAGCACTTTTATTAAATACATTTGCTTCTCAGTCTTAAATTTCAAGCTGAGAAAAACAATAAAGTAAAGGATTCTAAAATTGCTAATTAGACCTCAGCAATCATATAATTTATTACATTCCATATCTTATGTCATGTAGACACATCATTGTTCTAGCAAGTCATTTATAAAATATTCTACGTTTCCACATGCAACATCCTGTTACCTAATCTGAACTCAGCTTTCTGTGATATATGTACAGTAGCTAGTGGGCAATATATAATATAGCTGCAAATGAGAGCTGCATTTGAATTAACAGCATGTACTAAGTGATAAATTATTTCTTGCATGGACCTCCTTTGTGACTAAAGACTGAACTAGCTATTCATCATTTTATTATCTCTGATATTCACTTCAATACTCCCATGGCTTCTGATATGTGAGCAAAATAATATGCCCTTAAAGAATTTAGCACTAAACCTTCCGGATATATTCAGTTTGCATTTTGTCTTAACAAACAGGTGAAATATGTTCTGAATATCTGTACCTCATTTAATCCTGGATAATATAAAAAAAAACAGCCAAAACTATAGCTGTCAGATGTTTTCCCTGTATCTATCGCAGGTATTATTTTCTGGCCATTGGAGCACTAAGCAATCTTATGTAATGGGGGTCTCTCTCCTAACTTTTTCCCATCAGCAGCTTCTGGTGTTTGCTGCAACACTGCCCAGCTGCTATGTAAATCCCAAATGGACCCATGGGGCCAGATTTACTAAGCTGCAGGTTTGGAGAGATGTTGCCAATCTCATTGGGTGTGGGTCCCCACTTAGAACGGCCCTATTGTGAAAGGGCCATTCTCTCCCAGCCAGTTTCAAACTGGCTGGGATTTCGACTGCCAAGCTTTCGGTGCTCTGAAAAGTAAGTAAAAAAAAGTCCCCCACTCCTTTCCCTATTTCTAACCCTAACCCTCCCCTCTCATTACCCTAACCCTCCATTTCTGGTAGCCTGACCTTAACCCTCCCTTCCTTGCAGCTTGACCCTAACCCACCATCTTCCGCAGCCTGACCCTAATTGTCCGTTCCCTGCAGCCTGACTCTAACCCTCCATCTCCCGCAGCCTGACCCCAGGGCCGGACTGGGACTAAAAATCTGCACTGGCATTTCAACGCACACAGGCCCACCTTCTGTGGTTCAGACTACTTGAACGTCTAAAAGACCGCATATACGCAATCTACGTATCGAAACGATACGCAGATTAAGTACAATAGCAACTACACATGCGCAGTAGCTACTGTTTATTGAACTACGTCCGTCTATGGAAGACGGATGTAGTTCTGGATCCGGCCCATTATTTTTAAAATAAGTTAAGGTATTTTTAATTTAAGTCAAACTTTCAATTGTATTGCACATTCCTAACCCGGCAAGGCAGTTCCTACATCAGTACAGCGATAAGCCTCACCAAATGGTAAACAAAATAGTTCCACACATCCATGGAAAAATCTGGTCATTTTTTTGTGCCAGAATTTTTTTGATCATTAAGCTTTTGTGCCTTATTATTATCTTTGTTGTCTAAAAATTGTTTCCTCTTTTTATGTCCATTACCATATAATTCTTCCTTCCTGGCCTTAATAGAAGTAACTAGTTAGATATGCTCACTGCAAGACCCATGGCTGAACAAAGTACATTTTATTGAAAAGGTAACTTCTAAATGACAACTTGGCTGACTATAGTGTCTGACCTATTAGTATTATGGTGGCCTAATCAAATTAAAAGTTGATACTATAAGGATTTTGAAGAGTGTAAAACATTTATTGATTTAGTTATGTCAAAGTAACGAAGTAAATAATCACAGAGGTGCCTTTTTAATGGTAAATAGGGTTTATAAAGATAGCAAAGCAGGGGTATATCATGCCACCAAAGTATTCAGCATGTAGTTAGTGTGGCTCTCATGGTAAAAAATTCAAGGCTGCTATTCATTTCCTTCTTATTCTGTCTAAACCCATGTTTAATGCTGGGTGCATGCAGAGTGGCATGGCCATATATTCAATTGTTTTTGAAGTTAATATAAAGTGCTGACTAATTGGGGCAGTCACCCACAACTGGGACTGCTCCAGTAAGAATGGTCAGTCACCATCAAGACTACCTACCTAAAGCACCATACTAGATTTTTATTGAAAAGCTTCATCTGCCCTAAATATCTGAATATCCCTAAATATAGTCATCTGACTACCTACTAGATTTTCATACAAAACCCAGACTGTATGAAATTGTGAGGATCCTTGAGGTTTAATATTTGCAATAACCACAGTCGCACAATGGATTAAATACACAAATTCTAACGTATTATTAAGTACAATGGGGTAGATCCAGAACTACGTGTGCCGTACGTTTATTCGCGGAGCGTATTTTCGTGCACGTAAGTTCGCTACACTCCCCTCGGCACACCCCTTGCACGGACGTATTTTGTCAAGATACGCTTCCCAAACACTACCTTAACTTTTTCTCACGTAACAGCGTACGTCCGCTAACGGACGTATAGACTACGTGAACATACGCCGCTTAGCATGCCCATACTGTACACTTTACATACAAACCTCCACCTACTTCACGTAAATCGAACGTATTGTTGTCTCACGTAAAATTGGCATGCCCACGCGTAAGTATTTACGTGACACATACGTGAATCTCCAATACGTTCACAATTACGCTACGTGAATGTGCTTATTTTCTATGGTGCGCATGCGCAGTACGTTCTAAACTGCGATTTTACGTCTCCGCCACGCATATAATCGCTTCGAAGCGTAGTTCTGGATCAGGCCCAATGTCTTATACAAGTTTTGCATTTTCTGTTTGGTGAAATACCAGCTTTGTTATCTTTCTCATGCTTGTTGTGCAGAACACTAATGTTTTCTAGAGGTATTAAGTCTATAATATTGCTATGACCGTTATAAGTACCTCCATCTGTCAAACAATATTGTATAAGCTTAATGTAAACTCAACCTTTAACCTCATTAAATAATGAACTACTTAGATATTCAGCAGATAAAAGCTACATATATCTACATATATTCGCCCTTGGCATACACTTCAAAGAAATTGTTGAGATTTCATGAAAAAAAGTCACTACTTTTTTTTTCCTTATTAAAGCACAGTAAAATCATCATAATCTGTCTAATTAAGTTAACCTAACATTTATTTACATTACAAATATTTAAGAAGTATTTAAGAAGAAAGCAAATAATCTTTAAATTTGTAAATTTTTTATGTCTCAAATGTTATCCAGGTGGTATACAGGTAAATGCATTCGTAGACAGTCATTGAACATTCAGGATTGTAAATCCTAATATTTAGGTGTTGATTCAATTACTCACTAAAAAGCTGCTTCAACATAATTTTTTTTCTTAGTACTTTTAGTATAATTCATTCATAACCCAGGCACAATATTTCCAATATTCAACAGTCAAGTTTTGGTGCCCAATGTTTCATCAGTTTCTTGTTTGTATTATTCTACAAATGATCATTTAAGTTGTTCTCATCCTCAAATGAGCCAATCTTTATCGACAAGCAAGAACATCAAGAGGATGCATGTTGAATATCACAAACACACTATTCTCACATAGGGGTCTATTTACGAACTTAATTTTCAAGTGATAATGCCCATTTTCATATGAAAATTGGCATTATTACATGAAAATGAAGGTTTTAATATTTACAAACTATGGATCGCCATGGAAAACAGCAGTTTCCATGGCGATCCATGTAAACATCGGGGCTCTCCGCCGGCCCGATCTTTTCAGAGCAGGCTGGTGGTTTGTAGTATTTATGAAATATTGGAGCAGAGTTTTACACTCTGCTCCCAGCTGAACACTCCTGGCTCAGGCTGGTTGTTATTAGGGGGAGGAAAAGGGGGGCATGTGTGGGGAGACCACTTGGATAGACCAAAGTGTGCCAATGTAAAAAAAATCTAATAAAAATAAAAAGCTTTTTTTGTCACATTTTTATTTAAATAAATAAATACATTAAAATATTCAAAACTGTAAAAAAAAAATAAAGAAAAATACTAAACTCACCTGTCCAGGAGACGCGTCCAATATTGAAGATTTCAGAGTCCCGATATGAAGACACTGCACATGTGCAGTGTTTTTCATGCCAGGACTTGAAATTTTCAAACTACAAAGTATGTATGAAGTCTCCTGCAATGTCCAAAGAGATCATCACAGGACCTCGCCGGAGGGGAGAGTATTTGTAAATTTAATGAATGAAGCTGTCAGGCTCACTCCGGGCTGAAGCGAGCCTGGAACAGCTTCATTCATTTGAAAACATTAAGGTAAGTAAATAGACCCCATATAAAGATGCAGACAGCAGGGCTTAGGAAGCTGAGTGTACTGTAAGAGATGTCAATGATTTCTCTGTCATTATGGCTTTTACTGAATGTCACTTGCATCTACAATGAAGGGGCTAATCCCGATTCCATCTATTTTTTAGGTGGAAGCGTGGCGGGAAACTGCTCTGTGCAAGTGTAGAACTGGAGCGAGCACAGAAAGGTAGACGCAAAGGCTACCCATGTGCCTGTGTCTGCATCCATGTGCTCTGCACTAGTAGAACAGGATGTTCCATGATATATAAATTAGACAGTAGGTGCAGTAGCAGCCTGGAGTCCCTGCCTTTCCTTCAAAATCTTGCATAACTCAAGGTTGTTTTCTATTACTAAATGGCCTTAATTGTAATGTAAACAGTGCCATACACTTGTAAAATATATATGGAAACATGAAATCTATGAATGATTATGACTGCCGGAAATGACTATGTGACAAGACACCACACTTTACTACAGTTATTTTTTAAACCTGAATAGCAACATATTGCTGTACAATATGCCAAGGCATTTTTTTAAACTATGCATAGAGTTGCATTTTAGTGGAAACACTCAACTCTGGATCAAATATCCACATACACAACAAACATACCACATCACTGCTTCAACATAATTTTTTTTCTTAGTACTTTTAGTATAATTCATTCATAACCCAGGCACAATATTTCCAATATTCAACAGTCAAGTTTTGGTGCCCAATGTTTCATCAGTTTCTTGTTTGTATTATTCTACAAATGATCATTTAAGTTGTTCTCATCCTCAAATGAGCCAATCTTTATCGACAAGCAAGAACATCAAGAGGATGCATGTTGAATATCACAAACACACTATTCTCACATAGGGGTCTATTTACGAACTTAATTTTCAAGTGATAATGCCCATTTTCATATGAAAATTGGCATTATTACATGAAAATGAAGGTTTTAATATTTACAAACTATGGATCGCCATGGAAAACAGCAGTTTCCATGGCGATCCATGTAAACATCGGGGCTCTCCGCCGGCCCGATCTTTTCAGAGCAGGCTGGTGGTTTGTAGTATTTATGAAATATTGGAGCAGAGTTTTACACTCTGCTCCCAGCTGAACACTCCTGGCTCAGGCTGGTTGTTATTAGGGGGAGGAAAAGGGGGGCATGTGTGGGGAGACCACTTGGATAGACCAAAGTGTGCCAATGTAAAAAAAATCTAATAAAAATAAAAAGCTTTTTTTGTCACATTTTTATTTAAATAAATAAATACATTAAAATATTCAAAACTGTAAAAAAAAAATAAAGAAAAATACTAAACTCACCTGTCCAGGAGACGCGTCCAATATTGAAGATTTCAGAGTCCCGATATGAAGACACTGCACATGTGCAGTGTTTTTCATGCCAGGACTTGAAATTTTCAAACTACAAAGTATGTATGAAGTCTCCTGCAATGTCCAAAGAGATCATCACAGGACCTCGCCGGAGGGGAGAGTATTTGTAAATTTAATGAATGAAGCTGTCAGGCTCACTCCGGGCTGAAGCGAGCCTGGAACAGCTTCATTCATTTGAAAACATTAAGGTAAGTAAATAGACCCCATATAAAGATGCAGACAGCAGGGCTTAGGAAGCTGAGTGTACTGTAAGAGATGTCAATGATTTCTCTGTCATTATGGCTTTTACTGAATGTCACTTGCATCTACAATGAAGGGGCTAATCCCGATTCCATCTATTTTTTAGGTGGAAGCGTGGCGGGAAACTGCTCTGTGCAAGTGTAGAACTGGAGCGAGCACAGAAAGGTAGACGCAAAGGCTACCCATGTGCCTGTGTCTGCATCCATGTGCTCTGCACTAGTAGAACAGGATGTTCCATGATATATAAATTAGACAGTAGGTGCAGTAGCAGCCTGGAGTCCCTGCCTTTCCTTCAAAATCTTGCATAACTCAAGGTTGTTTTCTATTACTAAATGGCCTTAATTGTAATGTAAACAGTGCCATACACTTGTAAAATATATATGGAAACATGAAATCTATGAATGATTATGACTGCCGGAAATGACTATGTCACAAGACACCACACTTTACTACAGTTATTTTTTAAACCTGAATAGCAACATATTGCTGTACAATATGCCAAGGCATTTTTTTAAACTATGCATAGAGTTGCATTTTAGTGGAAACACTCAACTCTGGATCAAATATCCACATACACAACAAACATACCACATCAGCGTTACATTTGTGCAAAATCTCTACATTTCCAAAGTATCCACTCAGGGTCTGATACAAAGCTGAACCAACAGTAAGAAATATTCACCTGGACAAAGCATGTTGAGAGGGGTAAATATGAATGAGTTTTTTATGTGTAGAAAAACGTGCTTATAACAAATATTTAGGGGTCTATTTAAAAAGATCATTATATTTGCGATAGTGGCAGTTTTCACTTCAAAACTGGCACTATCGCATTAAAATGAAGTCTACCATATTTACAGAATGTCGTTAGCAAAAATGGCGTTAGTGGTAAGTATTCCGGCGATGTCCCCATATACCCCTCTTTTCCTTCCCCAATAGCTGTTATTAAGGGGAGGAAAAGGGGGGTATGTATGGGGAAACTGCCGGAATACATAAGAATATTGCCCGAGTAAAAAAAAATCAATAAAAAAAAATAATAGAAAAAATAAGTAAATATTTTTAAACTCACCTGTCCGGGCGACACGTAAGGCTGCAGCTATTTGTAATGTAAACACTGCGCATGTGCAAAGTTTCTCATGTCGGGATCTGAAATTTTCAAAGTCCTGAAAGAGAGTTACAGCAGATGTGCAGTACTTAATTCATGCATTGCATGAATGAGAATTACTGCTAGGATCCAGCGGACTTCGCAGGAGGGGTGAGTATTTGTAAATTATGTGAACTAAGCTGTCAGGCTCACTGAGAAGATAAGCGAACCTGATACAGCTTCGTTCACAGGGAATGAGGCAGGTAAGTAAATAGACCCCATACTGCATTAAATTAAACTTCAGATCAAGTTGAGTTAGGAAACATCACCTATCAATGGTATTTACTGTATGCTTAAATGTTTTAAATTCCTGGAGTTAAAATGCTTTTGCTGATGTGCAGATTTGTTCCTTAAACTACCCATGGTTGATGCCTGCGCTAGGGCACACCAGACACCCTGTCTAGAAATAAATGGACACAACACAGAATTAAGGGGGTGAAATTAAATATAACGTGTATTGATTGGGATAAAGGGGATTATTATTTTATTTATTTATTAATTTGAATGGCCAAGATTGATTAAAAGGGGTAAGCTTTAACTTTGATGGGGCAAAACAGCAATTTAGCAAGCACAAATAACCACACATTAACCAAAGCAACTCACTCAACACCTCAGTGCTCCACCCGCATGGCAACCAGACAAAGGCTAATGTTGCCGCCCCGGGCACACCTTAGGGTCCGCTAAACTAAACAGCCTTCCGCAAAACAGTTACCATTTGGGCGCCACCTTGGCGCTGAATAACACAACAAATAACACAACAAATAAAGCTTGCTAAATGCACCCGCTAACTAAACAAATTCTTATTAAATTAATGGGAAGGGAGGAGGGAATTTTTCCAGAAGAAAAAGAGGACCTCCCCTTAGGGAAGTCCCCTTTTATAGACTGCTGCAGAGGAGGGGGCTCCTCCCAGCAGTCCAGGGCAGGGTTAGGTTGTGCCCCCACGTTGCACAACCAGGGAGTTTAATCTCCCTCAAGCCTAATTGGCTTTCACTCCTATGATTTTACTGTTGCCCCTAACACCTTCAGCATTTACACAGTTATAAACTGTATGTGCATGAAGAGTACATCACTATTATGTGCAATAGACAAAACATGCTTCTAGAATTAAGCAATTGAAAGGCTAAAAGTCAGCAATGTCAGTCAAAACACATCAGGTTTTTGAGATACATAGCTTATAATTATCCAGAACACATTTGCGAATAACACCTACTTTTCTATAATGGATTAAGTGATTTTTTTTAAATTGCCGTTTATGTTAAACTAAATCATTATCTGTGACTAAAGACTGTTTGAAAGTCTGTTTTTTTTTAGTAAGAAACTTTAATGCAGGCTTAATAATATGTGTTTAAGATTTTAATAACCATATGTTATTCTTAGAATTTAAGTATGATTTTTTTTTTTATTTCTATTTTTCAGAATGTCCGTCACTATTAAAAATGAAAATATAGGACTGTATAATGGCTCTCTAAATTGCACATATCATCAGTATCACAAGGTTAAATTAGTAAACTGTAATTTGCATTTCTGTTATTAAAATGTAAAAGCTTCAATTAGAAATGATTAATATTATTACAATGCTCTCACAACAATTTAAATGTATGTTTTAAAAAAATAAGCATCCAAAACAAATCAAAATACTGCTTGTACCTGGCAAAACCACCTTTATATTCTGAGCTGTCATTAGCACAGTTGCATTACTATATTCTAAAATCACATGCCACTTTTGGGCAGCTGACAAAAAAGAATGTAAATAAGAATTCCAAACTAGAGTCAGCCTCCCACAAAAACGCCCCTTTATGTATCCAGGCAATTAATAATTGGGAGAGAAAAGGGAGTTTACTATTTAAATAGTACAGTATGAGTGTGCTCAGAGCCAGATTAACCACAGGGCAATCAGGGTGGTCGCCCAGGGGTCCCCACATATAAAGGGTTCCCACAAACATCTAGTTTTCTGCACTCCTGCAGCTATCTCAGAGGACAGATGTCAGTGATTGATAACCTCTTCTTTAGTACACTGCATGGCGGCTGTGGCTGCAATAGTGCTCTTAGGAAGAAGATGTTAATTACTGACATCCAGCCTCCTAGGCAGCTGCAGGAGCACTGAAGTCTGTATGGCGGCAGCTGATATATTGCACACAGGCTGAATGGGAAATGAACCACGTGACATTTGTATGTAAATGTGTGTGTAGATTTATAAATCTCTCTGTATGTCTGTCTTTATAGGATAATATCCCGCTATATATTGAGCTTTACATCTACACATAACACACACGTACAGGTGAAACTTGAAAAATTAGAATATTGTGCAAAATTTCATTTATTTCAGTAATTCAACTTAAAAGGTACACTAATATATTATATAGACTCATTACATGCAAAGTGAGATATTTTAAGCCTTTAATTTTGAAGATTATGGCTTACAGTTTATG
>WWET01003239.1:168441-178902 GCA_011038615.1 Limnodynastes dumerilii | reverse complement strand
TATGGCTGGGGTGTAGGACTGATCCGGGCTGGTTGAGAGAGAAAATTGTGTCCTTCCCCTTTCTAATTCCCACATTCTCTCACCATGTATTTCTCTATCCCAGACTCACATTCCCCATATGTCTTTCTAGTCCCCACTCTCTTTGCACCATGTGTCTCCAAACCCCACTCTCATCCTCCTAAGTCTCTTTACCCCCACTCTCTGTCACCCTGTGTCTCTCTAACCCCAAGTTTCTTTTCCACTGAGACTCTTTAATGCCGATCTTTTGATTGTGTGATTGGAAAGATTATTTTTCGAAAAAGCCAAAGTGTGCACCCAACCTTAGAGTAAGGTAAAGTAGAGTAAGGTAAAAAAAACATCTGCATATGTACAATTTGGAAGAACAATGTTGATCTGCCTAAGGAGGCAAATTTGGACTGTGCAAACAGAATTACAGTTAAGAGAAGTTTCCTAGCTCAGCTCTAAATTACAAACTAAAATAAACCCATAAAATACCCAAAAAAAGGGGCAGAGGTTCAAGGGAAGACAGAATACTTTTGCAACGGGTGTGGGTCACCGCTGCAAATGGCCCTTTTTTGAATGCACTGTTTTATCACAGCCAGTTCCGAATTGGTTGGGAAATCAATTGCTTTTGCCTAGCAGAGGCAAAGAAATTGATCCATGCAAGACAGAAAATGCTGCTGCAAATGATAAGTATGAACCCTTACCAACCCTTACCCTGACCCTCCCCTTCCATTACCCTAACCCTCCCCTTCCATTACCGTAACCCTCCCCTTCCATTACCTTAACCCTATTTCTTCCTTCCCCGCAGCCTAACTCTAAGACTCCCTTCCCCGTAGCCTTACTCTAAGACTCCCTTCCCCACAGCCTAACCCTAAGACTGTCCTCCCCGCAGTCTGACTCTAAGACTGTCCTTCCATTAGCATAACCCTACCCTTCCATTACTCTAACCCTAACCCTCCCCTTTCATTATCCTAACAATAACCCTCCCTTCCCCGCAGCCTAACCCTAAAACTCCCGGAAGAGATCTACTCACCTCTCCGATCAGTGCAGCTGCTGCAACAGGTTTGCAGCGGCGTTTCCGAAAAATAAATGGGTAAGTATTAAATTTTTTTTTACAAAATGGTGTTTTTTTCAAAATAGAGGCAGCAGAAAATTAACTTTCGACTGTCTCTACTTCTAAAAGAACCACTTCATGGCGGCAACTCCCTCAACTTTTGCATCTATATTAATACTTGGTAAGACCTCATCTTGAAGACAGTGTACAGTTCTGGGCACCACTCCATAAAAAACAAATTTTGAAAAAAAAGTGTTCAGAGAAGGGCGACAAAACTGATAAAGGGTATGGAGTCATTGTGCTATGGGGAAAAGCCAGTTTAGGCATGTTTACTTTTGAAAAGAGGCGTCTAAGAGGAGATATGATTACTAAATACATCAAGGGTCAATACAGAGAATTTCATGGGAACTTTTTATCCCAAGGACTGTACACAGGACATGGGGTGACCTACTAAGGCTAGAGGACAGGAAGTTTCACAACCAGCAATGGAAAGGGTTTCTTACAGTAAGGACAGTGAAGATATTGAAGTCACTGACAGGGAAGGTTGTGATGGCAGATTTAATTAAAATGCTTAAGAAAGGGTTAAAAACTTTTACCAGAAAAGGTCATCCAGGGTTACGACTGTAATTATAATGAAGAATAGCAGTGGATTCTGGAAGAAATAGGACGGCCATCTTGAGTCATGAGGGATTTTTTCAGATTGAAACAGATTGGAAGTTGCTTCATCTGGTTCAATTCCAATTCTAAGGAACCGCGGGAGATCCATAATAGATTAGGTTGATCTTGATGAACTAGCATCTTTTTTCAACCTCATCAGCTATAGTATGTTACTGTGTTACTTCCTTAATCAAGTTTGTTGTCTCTGGTGGCTATTTTTAGAATGTTAGATTTTCAGGATGTGAGAAGCCCAAATAAATTAATTTCTTTTTTTTTCTTTTTTTTACACAGATGCCTAATTCTAAACCGGATCCGAAACTACAAGGGGGTGTTTTTCGATCACTATGATCAGTAAATGCTCCATATTGGAAAGCGCCACATTACCAGGATGGATCTGGATTCAGAAATCTAAAAGGGCCTCCCTTCGGTCGTGTGGAATTCAGGATGCAACAGGGATCCAGCAGCGTGGTTCTGGTTCTGGTCCTCTGAGACTCAGAAATATAAGTATGCAATATTGCAATGTCATCTATATAAAGAGATAACTGTATTGGTAATAGGTTAAAATGTATTCATAGCTACATCAATGTTTGAGAAGTTAGTTACAACACTTGGGGTAGACATAATAAAACCACTCAGATATCTAGAACATTCTAGGTAAATTATTCTGATGGGATCCAATGAAAATCCTTCATTTTCCATTTTAAAAGTTCTAGTAAATTTTCCTTATTGACTCATCTAATTTTTTCACTGAGGATTAGTAATATTATTGATTAGAAAATGCCAATTGTCTTTTCTAAATATGATGCAAGATATACAAGATAACTGCTCTGCCTTTGAATTGCTTATGTTAATGTTAATATCTTTAATATGGAATTGTCACAGCTAATCTTCTTGTTTCAGGCAGCACTTTCATTGATTTTTGTTTTGTGTGAATTCTGGCAACTTTCCACTTGGCCACCAAATAAAGCAGAACATTTCCAACCCATCATGATGTTATAAGGATTACAGAGCAGTTTAAAAACAGCTAAATTGCTCATTTAACAACCAATTACATTTTTACTCACTGCAGGAAGCAATAATCAAGATATGTCAAGGTTGCTGACTCGGTTTTCCCGGGAGAGCAGGCAAACTTACTGCAAGTTCTACGCCCATATTTGCATAAATCACATCATTAAGCCCCGCCCCATACCAACATCTATTGTTTTCCCTCACAAAGGGAAGAAATAAAAAGTTGGTAACCCTGACATATGCATCATTATCTGAGGTCATATGGCATGCAAGTGGGTGTGGCTGCTAGAAGACCCAGAGGAGAGGGGGGTCCATAGCAGCCACCCATCCTGCATCCATGGAAAACTCTGTCAGCGGCTGGCCAATTGCCAGGCCTGGCAACAGAAATCTTGGGGCCCTGGTAATTTCATGTTTTCGGGGGCCCCCATCCCTCCTCAGTAGTGGATTGAAAGGGTCCCTCTAAACCTCAGGGCCCGTCACAGCTGTCCACTTTGTCCCCCCTGCCAACTACTGCCAATGTATTTCTAAACAGCGCTCAGCACTCATAGATTGAATACCAAATGCTGTCCTAAGCTGCCAGTCTCTGACAGCTGCCTGGCATCCATGGGCATGCTGGTGTTTGTATCACTACAAGCATCAGCATGCCCTGCAGTGATGATGTGAGTTCCTTATTTTTAAATATAGCTGCGGGGGTGGGGGGGATTTGAAACTTTTAAAAAGAATGCCTTTTTTTCAAAAGGGCTATTTAGGGATGCATGTTTCTGCTGAAACACACAACTCTGTATATGCCAAATAGCGGATCCATATTGGGGATCCACATAAGAATCAGTCACATTATGTCCTTGTTACAATTCAAGGTAAATTAGTTATAGAATACCAGAATACCTCATTATAACAAGTGACAAGAGGTCGCTGGCTGTAGCACATATTGTAATAAATCACAACATACAACATATACCACATCTGCTCTGTGTATCTTCATTGTGCCTGAATGTATTGGAAAACATTTATTTTAACAGCATCAGGGAAACTATTATGTAAGTTCCTGCATCATGATCAGTATTTTATGTATTTTTTTTATTTCTTTATTTTGTTTACGTCAAAAAAAAACCAGCAATTTTTCAGTCAGGCAAATGGAAACATTTTTCAAAGTGACCACCAGAAGACACATTGCGCTCTGTTTACTTTGATTATCCTTTTATCGTTACTTGCCTGAACCAGGCTCGCACCTCCTCACACCTCCTATACTGTGGTTTAGAGCTATGGGCCAGATCCAGACCTACTAAGGACACCTCAGTTACGCATTAAAAATGCAAACATGGTGTACCTGGAGGAGAGGACACATTCACCCTTCAGATGTTACATGCGAATTCCATACCTAACACCTATCATACATAACTGAGTCCTGTGCGATAGGATTTATGAACAATGGGGCGGTTCTTCCTCTCTGTCCGCCAAGGTGGGCGGGGGGAGATTTAAATTTTATAGTAGGGGTAGAGTTTACTAGTTATGCAACAGATTAGCCATTGTACTGACCGCTGATCCGCACATCTGTGTTATAGCTGCCTTATAGCAGCGTATCTACCATAAAGTTAGCACAAAAGAGGGGAGTGACAGGGGTAGTTCACTCCCCTCCTCTGTGCAAATTTAAGACCCCAACGTGTATGGAAAGTGTGCAGGGGTGTGGATCCAGTCTATGTCATTTATCATAAGATTCTGACCCTTCATTGGTTTTGTCAGGGCTACTAAGGTTGTCCAATCAAACCTACATCCGCAGAGAGTACAACACAGCAGGCCGGCAAACAGCAGTAGCAGTAATGAAAGCAAAACTCAGCCATTAGAACCATCCAGTTTGGAAGGTAGGGTTTGGATAGCGCAACACGGCTAAACTACGTACTACAGAAGGGAGTGCATAGTAAATACGCTACGCTAGGAAACATAACAGAAATGTAGCTCTGGATCTGGCCCATATTAAGTAAGTGAACCTATGCAAAATGAATGAATCCTTAAAATATAATAACTCACCAAATCTACCACTCTATTTAAAGTAAAGTGTACCAACATCAAGATATTACTAAACAGCCAGATCTGAGCAGCCCTAGTAGCCATTGTCTGCCAGATTCTATATGTGTCCAGATTCCTACCTTAACTATTACGACTAACTTCCCTCTCCCCGCAGCCTTCACTTAAATGGCTATCCCTGCCTATAAGGTGGGGATTGAGCCATCGTAAGGGAAGGGTCTGTCCCTTCCCCTTAAGTACTGTACTATCGTACGTACGATAGTACTTACGCTAAGAGAACGTCTGCTGCATGCATGCGCAGATGTTCCCTGTCAGTGAATTTACGCAAATGGTTTGCGCAACTTCACTGACGTACGTAGGTCTGGATCTAACCCTACATCTGCAACTAGATGCCTGTGCATGTTGGATAATGTTCCATTTGTGAAAGATCTAATTAAGTAAAATATAGTTTATTGCTATGTTTTAGATTACGAAACATAAATGTTTTTTATTGGATTATTATTTATTGGATTATTTGCTCCTGTTTAGATCTTACTTTTTAACTTTTTTTTTCTTACCAATATAATTGGTCACTGCGCGTTATTTTTATAAAGCCTGTCCAGATTCCATTATGTGTATGGATACATTGTAACCATCAGGAATAAACCTGAACACCTATACATGTCACAATTGTTAATTTGTCAATAGTGATTGTGATGTGTGCTGTGTGCTGATCAGTATGATATGAGGGTTTGTGGTACTATATCAGTGGCATTAAATGTATTACTATCAGCGGACCGGACAAGACTTATAATACTGATGCTCTCTGAGCTTTGACCACTATGTTACTGGGGATCCAAAGCCAGATCCATCCAGGGACTTACGACGAAGGAACCCTATGTAAAGTCAGTACTTAGTCCAAAATGAAGAAAACAGGACAATTACTAACCTGTCTGAGGTGAATTTATGTATATAAGAAACACAGGACTTGTGCACATGATGGCGGCTCTTAACGTTCAATAGCCAATTGAAAGATCTGTTATAGAATCGTCATGTGTTTCTAATTATCATAAGTGCAAAGGGAGAGCAGTAATGACATTCCGTCTTCAGGACCCTAACTTAACATTTACACACCGGCCCCACTTAAACCCCACCAAACCATTACAGTACAATTTAAATACCTCCCACCATATGGACATACATTAAGCATTCCACCTTGTCCTGCCCCCACCCACTGGACTGACTTCTGGAAATCTGGATCTTGAGGATCGAGATCCGTGCTGGAAGTCCTTTGTGTACATGAAGATTGGGAGGAAGTAAGATGATAACTATTGTCTAACTATTGTATTATGAAGGAGTTTCAATTTTTTCATCAAGACAAATGTTAATGTTAATATATATGTACATGTTGATAGCCTTAGAATTCTTGTGATTCTGATCTTGTCTGTGTCAGGGTGCCTAATGCTCCCCCGTCTCTTATCCTATTGGTGCATTGCTATTATGCTCCGCCGTCTCTTATCCTATTGGTGCATTGCTATTATGCTCCCCCGTCTCTTATCCTATTGGTGCTTTGCTATTATGCTACGCCGTCTCTTATCCTATTGGTTCATTGCTATTATGCTCCCCTGTCTCTTATCCTATTGGTGCTTTTCTATTATGCTCCACCATCTCTTTTCCTATTGGTGCTTTGCTATTATACCTTTTGTCAGGAGCAGCCAGTATTTTCCCTCCATTTGGACCCATGCACCCTGACAAGATTTGTGAAGGAATTATTGTTCCTTCTATTTGCTTGAAATGTATCTTATATCTGTTGTTATTGGTTTACCATTAAACACCTGCAAGAAAGAAATAAATGTCCCTAAATATTTATTACAGCTTATGATGTTGTGCTTCAATCTGTTGTGTAGAGCTTATTTTTGCCTCAATACCCTTCGTATATCTCATTCAATAGACCAGCGGTTTGTAATCTTTTTATATGGGGACACATCTGTCTGGTAATTCATTTTTTCCTGGCACAGCTTTATTACAGTATTGTTGTAAATATAAACCTGGATTCATGACAGCAAAAAAAATCTATACAAAAGGAAGTTATGAAAGTACTATACTATTATGAACATCATGTGCCTTTTTATTTAGAATGTATGCCGATCGGCATACTCATCCATTCAGAAAAAAAATCTAAAATGGCTGCCTATTCGAAAAAGAGACAGCTGAAAAGAACTTTTGGCTGTCTTTACTTCTGAAAAATATGCTGGGGACTCCCACTTTGCTATATGAGTAGAGTAGAGTTTTACCAAAATAAACTTTTTGGGCTAGATTTACTAAACTACAGGTTATAATCTCTGGGTGCAAATAATAGCTGCCGTATAGCAGGGTCTGTGCTTTCCCCTACAAAAAAGAAAATATATATTCTCCCAAATATAAGAATACAAAGGACACAGCGCTAGAAATTCTATATGTATAAATATAGTGGCTACACTAGACAAATAAGTGTTGGCACGTGGAATCAAAGATCAATAATTGGAGCAGTCTATTCACGGTTGAATATCACTATCACTAATGCACATTATTGGGAAGTCTAATAAATACAGTTCAGGACTTGATCCGATATATCTGAGATACCTGGTGTCCGCCTGGGATTCCTCAACGCAATCACAGTCACAAACTTAGAAGTCTGACAGCTAAAATTTTCAAATCACAGATCATAAACCTGGAAGCTGGAAACCGGCGTTTTGAATACTTCAGCCCACTGTGCGGCGGGTAAGAGCGGGGTCCCAGGCGGGTACCAGGTATTTCAGACATATCGGATCCAGTTCTGAACTGTATTTTCCCAATAATGTGCATTAGTGATATTCAACCGTGAATAGACTGCTCCAATTATTGATCTTTGATTCCACGTGCAAATGTTGTTATAATTTTATGGTGAATATTAAAGGTTATTAATGTTTTTGGATTTGTGGGTGCCATTCGTTAACACTTATCTGTAGTGTAGTGTAGTCACTATATTTATACATATAGAATTTCTAGCGCTGTATCCTTTGTATTCTTAGATTTACTAAACTGCATAAAAGGAAAAGTGGAGATGTAGAAACCAATCAGATTTTAGCTGAGATTCTCTAATATGTAAAAGGAGTGAGAGCCAGAGTCTCATTGGTGGGCAACATCTCCACTCTTCCTCTAGACCTTAGACTGAGATGAAAGCTTCATATTTTAATAATTATATCCAGTCCTCCTTATGACAAAGGGGCATCAGCTGATATGAAATGCGGAGTATCATTAGTTGATCAGCAATAAACATCACCTGTCACCTCCAAGAATATCGGGTCAGATCCAGAGCTACGTTTCCATTACGTTTCAAGACGTAGCGTATTTACTATGCACTCCCGAGATGAAAGCTTCATATTTTAATAATTATATCCAGTCCTCCTTATGACAAAGGGGCATCAGCTGATGTGAAATGCGGAGTATCATTAGTTGATCAGCAATAAACATCACCTGTCACCTCCAAGAATATCGGGTCAGATCCAGAGCTACATTTCAAGACGTAGCGTATTTACTATGCACTCCCCTAGACACCCCCTTGCTCGTACGTACTTTGGCTGTTTTACATTTGCCGCCTACCTTAACTTTACGCTGCGTAAGTACTGAAGTACGTACATGCTACACGTACGCAGGTGTCTAAGCACGCCCATACAGTAAGATTTAAATGCCTCACCCCGCCTTCGAAGCGTAATTACGGATGTCGCACGCCTGGCACCTTCGTACGTAGTTACGCTGTTGATACTAGGCTGGTACGTACGTTCATAGTTACGTGGCATAACATCTGCCGCGCGCATGTGCAGTAAATGCTAACGGGTGATTTTACGTCAGTGGCTAGCGTAAAATCGCTCATGTACGTAGTTATGGATCGAGAGAAAAGTCCAACTCACTAACCCAGGAAATGTGTGCAACTCATGTCAATATGCCCACATCCATCCTTGCTACCCTAGGAGCCTGAGAGGACACAGGAAAATTTCAGCAATCTCCTGGAAAACTGGTCACGTTTTATTGTATAAAAAAAAAAAAAAGGTAGTGACTTGTAATTTGATTTTTGTAAACCAACATAAAGAAATAAAGTTGTACAATTCCAAACAAATTGCCCAATCTTTACAGTTTCATTCATGGAATAGCAACAGTGAGGCTCTTACATATTGAGGTCATGTGTCTCGTCATTTCAGAAGTGAGTATAATATTCTATTTCAAAGGATTTCAGTGTCACAGAATGTGCAGGTTGAGCACTTTCCATCCCTGTTGATTGCCTCATAGAACTGAGCTGCTTGACAATGAAAACACACGACTTCCTAGGTAACAAATGCACTTCAAGTGCTTGATGTGTTAACATGAAAGTTCCCAGCAGAAAGGAGAATGCAATCAAAGTATTGACTTGTAAACTGGGACAAGATGAGAATAAAAGGCGTACAGATGATTTCTTGTCACTAATCATTCTCTGGATGTGTGCACCTATATTTATCTTGCCGGTAGGTGATCCTCCTCTGACAGGGTCAAATGCAATGGTGTATCTATAATGGGTGCAGGGAGTGCAGTGCACACAGGCCCCTCAGAACAGAAGAGGCACCAAAGTCTCTATATACAGTAAAGCTGGCCATACACTAGAGTGATTATCGGCCCAAATGCACAATTATCGTGGATTGGGCCAAATATCGCTCTAGTGTATGGTGCAGATTTTTTTTCTTAATAGCGATAAAACGTTCCTAAAATGCTAGGGTCCGATTATCTCATCTTTTGGAATTCTTGAATGATTATCATTTATCATTAGCAAAATAGTTCAGTGTGTGGCCATTTTAGATAATCATTCAAGATTTCCAAATGAGAGAGGGCAGAGTGCTGCAGAACCCCACACGCTGACAGGCTGCAGCGCGGTGCCCTCTCTCCCTCTATCTGGGTATACAGCGCTGTATGCCCAGACAGAGGGAGAGAGGACACAGCACAACAGCCTCTGAGTGTCCAATAAGCTGGCTGCATGGGTCTCCTGTCAAGATTGACAGGAGACACAGCCAATCAGAGAGAGACTGCCAATAGGCTGGCTGCAGGCTTTATAGCAGAGATTATCACCCCCCAGCCTCTGCTAGTGTATGGTGCCAATATCGGGACCTTTCCCCAGGGGAAAATCATCCCGTTTATCAGCAGCCACACGCTGGTACAGTATAACGGCACTCCAGGTCTATTGACGCAAATAAATGACTACAGACAACTGTTTAAGCCATATATATATAGAGCATTGGACTAGTAGCAGCCCGCCGTGTCTGGGCCCCTAACTTCTTAAAATGTTCCTGGTCACATGTGACAAGAAATGCAGCAATGTAAAAGTCAGCGGCAGAACTACCATTGGTGCAACAAGTGCAGCGGCACTGGGGCCCATGCTGATACAAGGGCCCACAGCCATCCTCACCGCACCGCCAAAGCTCCCCATCGGGTTACCTGGGATATCATCAGTGCCAAAGCATATTTTATGCACCTGGGCCTACAACTACGCTAGTTCCATCTCTGGTAAAGCTGTTTCTTTAGATGATCCATAATGTAAATATTATAGTGGCATGTAATATTTAAAGATGTGTCCAGAGTGTGGAGAAGGAGGGATCAAGCTCATGTTCCTCCATTGTCTAATAAATTTATAACAATGAACTGGAAAAAATGACCTTTTTCATCTTTTCTAATCATTTTTTTTTCCTCCATCCAGA
>WWET01003239.1:116711-134867 GCA_011038615.1 Limnodynastes dumerilii | reverse complement strand
AAACACATGTCTGTTATACAGACATGTGTTTTAATGGTCGCGATCGGCACAAAAACATAAAATCGCATCTCTAGAGATGCGATTTTATGTCTTTTGATTTCAATGCGATTTCACCGCGATTCGGTGAAATCGCATTTAGTGAATTACAAACATTGTATGTTTGTAATTGAAAAAAGTCGGGACCGCGATTTGCGGACCCGCGATTTAAAAATTACTAAAATCACGTGATTTTGAGCTTAGTGAATCGCCTTTGGCGATCTTGAAGCTCAAAATCACGTGATTTGGCCCAAATCGAGCTTAGTGAATGAGGCCCTAAGTGGGAGGGATGAACTTACAGAAGACATAAGGAGGGGGAAGGAAGTGGACTGCTGGTGTGAGCGGAGGAGAGGGGGAAGGAAGAGAAGGGATAGATGAAGAATGCAGTAAGGATGTTAAGTGGAGGAGGGGTAGGCTAGCCTGAGCCTTCTGCACCCTAGGAGAACAAAAATAACATTTCAGTTGCAAATCACGCACAATGAACAATAAATGCATAACTATAATAGTAATAATAATAATAATAATAATAATCATGCACCTCAATGCATATACAGAGAAGCAAAATGTATCAAACAAAAAACAATAGTAGAGTCCCACTCATAAAGCTCACATTACAGTAATATAATTATAGTTTTCAGTACATATTCTCTGACTTGTCAGCAGTTATCTTCTCAGCTGAGTAATATACAATGGATTTTCTGCCATGACAATGGTCTAAATATTGTTCATATTTATACACTGACATAGACTGTTATTTTGCATGTGTAGCATTCTCTGTATCACTTGGTGTATAAATATAAAATATGAGATCTGCCACATCGTGCTCATAATAATGTACTTGTCATGTGAACAGAATAGATAGATATGTAGATGCAGACAGTGCTATGGCTTATACTGGTTTATTGTGACTTGTCTTGTGAAAAAAACAAAGAAAAAGAAGTTCTCTTGTGGACATAGATCCGGGGGCACAGTTACGTAGTTTTCGTCTTACGTACGTTGTATTAAGAATTGCGTAGTAGCTTATTTACGCTTTCTACGTACCATTTCTGTACTATGGAGGGTGCCATCCTAGCCAAGGGGTAGCTACGCCTCTGCTCCTGAAGTGGAGGCCAGATACATAACTTTGGTTCACTTCATGGGATCTTCAAAATGAAGGAGGCGTCCCCTATTTCTGGTCTGTCTAGATTTCTTAACCTAAACCATACCCTTCCTGCTACCTAACCCTATCCTCCCCCTCCAGAGCTTAACCCTTACCCTTTCTGTCCTACAGCCTAACCTTAACCAGAACAGGTACTTTGTCAAAAATTGTACCCATTCCTGAATGTGGATTTTCAGTATTAAATGCCAGTCAGGAATGGTGCTGCTGAAATGAAGCTTTTGGCTGCATCATTCTAAAAATCAACTCTAGAGCCAAAGTGGTTGATCAGATATTCTGTTGTCTGTGAATCTTCAACGCCAATGTGTACACAAGCTTGATATAGCTGAATCAGGAATATTATGGGTGTATTCACATCACATACAGATTAGGGGCCAGATCCTAAACTACGTACAAGAGCGTTTTTACGCTAGCCGCTGACGTAAAATCTCTCATTAGTATGTACTGTGCATGCGCATTGCAGATGTTACGCCATGTAACTCTGAACATAAGTACCAGCCACGTATCAACAGCGTAACTATGAACGAAGGGGCGTGACAGCCATATGACACCTGTAATTACACTTCGGAGGCGGGGTGAGGCATTTAAATCGTACAGTATGGGTGTGCTTAGACAGTTACGTATGTCAGTAGTTACGCATTGAAAAGTTAAGGCAGGGCTTGGCATGACCAAATTACATACGGCCCAGAGGAGTGCACAGAAAATACGCTACATGTTGTAACGTAACTAGCCCGTAGTTCAGGATTTACCCCTATAAGAGTAATGGTATAAATAGAAAGATAGATAGAACAGACAACATAATACTGTGCATCTAACAACACTAAATAAAAGTAGATTTTTTATAACATATATTTCCAATATTTATAAAAATTCTTTATTATATACACACATAATATATTTATAGAACTTAATTATCTTATTGCAATTTTAATAAATATAGGCAAAATAATTACTTTCACACTGTAATCAATTAACCATAACGGTTTTCTCTGTGTTTCTTGCTGGGAACAATTATAAATGTTAATGTGTTAATCAGTGTAAAGCAAGCAGGGAGCACGGAGGAGATGTTTATATATAGGACCCCCATTCATTAGATGACATCAACAACTTGACGCAATAACAGTTGCATGCGTTATGCGACAGTAAAGCTGGAAGTAAAATGGTGATATAAAATAATGCTGTAGATATTGCTCACCTGTTTATTAGCAATAGAATTTTAGATACATGTAATGTTTTTTGTCATGATACCAAACATTTGTGTTTTGATATAGTTTAGAATGAATTCTCTTTCATAAATTATTCTGTTGCTTTTCAGTCTTTTATTCTTAACATGAACCCAGCAGCATGGTCTCGAAGGCTCATCCCTGGGACTTTTCTGATTGGCTGAGCTTTCCTTAAATAACTTGAAAGGCTATAACTCCCTGCTGGTTCTAGCATCGCCTGTACCAGACATGTTGGGTATTGCCTCATTACAGTGCCTTGATTACCTTGCTTATTTAGCCTTATCCTGTGTACCTTGTGTTATTACTGCATTCTGCACCTGGTACATGTTGCATTTTTCTGCTTTGCTCCAGTTTATATTAATGTCTTTTACTTATTATTGGTTTAAGGTAAGTGAAATGTCGGTTTCTGTATGGTGAAATAAATTCACAATAAAGAGCCTATAATATATTGATCAAGAAAATCTTCAGGATTTCCTTTCACATAAATAATTTTATGTTTGTTTTTGACTGTCAGACATAGACCGGTTATTTTCCATTTTGGTACTTGACCCTGGCCAGGAACCTACCTTAAGTATTCTGCACACATCTATTAGACAAGCCTTTACGGTACATACTAAAGGCCTATGCCCATCCACCATGCATATTTCGGACGCATGGCAAGTGGGCCAGCCAGCATCGGGAGGCTGCTTTACTATGCAATAGGCACCTAAATATAGGTACATGCACATTACCTATTCAGGATTTCTTAATTTTGGATCAGGCCCCTAGTGTTCAATAGAGACTGGCATGCCAGAAAATGCCTACTAGGGCTGACTTGTTTACTAATATCTTGCCCTTGGCAGACTTTGTTTTAATTGGACTGTTGGTTTTGGTGTGATAAGTGAACTTTAAGAGTATACTTTTATATTTTAAGGATTAGAACATCTCACATATAAAGGTTCATTTATTTAAAAGGTACTTTTAGGTGGAGTTCACTAACTAATATAAAAACTACACCATATAAAAACATTTCCCGAGTTTGGTAGTTCTCCCTGGATGGTTCTAATGGCTGAGTTTTGCTTTCATTACTGCTACTGCTGTTTGCCGGCCTGCTGTGTTGTCAGCACATATAAACCTTGTATAAGCTCCCTGCGGATGTGGGTTTGAAATTGGACAACCTTAGTAGCCCTGACAAAAGCAATGAAGGGTCAGAAATGAAAAATATTATGAAACATTGCTCAATATCAATCATTAATAAAGACATGCTAGTCTTTTGATAAATGGGGTAGTTTTGCTAATAAGTGTGTTTCAGGGTATCCTACATTTGTTAAAGAATATATATACTAACTGCAGAACTCTATTGAGCCCCCATATTATAGTATAAAAACCAGTAGTCTCCTATTATATGTAAATAAATGAATACTAACCATGATGAAGAAAATATTACATAGTAGTTGTAGACACATGGAAAGAGAGTATGGAGGTTAGAGAGACACAGTGGTAAGGAGAGTGGTAAAGGGAATGGGGGTGAAAGAGTCACAGTGGGAAAGAAAGTAGGGTTTTGAGAGACACTGGGGGAAGACAGTGGAGTCTGGAGATACACAGGTGGAAAGTGAGTGAGGGTTAGAGAGAAACAGGTAAGAGTGTGGGTTAGAAAGACACAGGGGGAAAGGGGGGATTAGGGAGACACAGGAAAAGAGAGGAAGTTAAAAAACAAACGAGAGAGAGTGGGGGGTTAAAGATACAGGGAACATAAAAAGTGGGTTGGACAGAGACACACAGGGTAATAGAGAGTGGAGGTTGGAGACAAGCATAGAGAGAGAGGGTGTGTTTAAAGATATATGGGGGAGAGAAAATGGGGGTTGAAGAAACTCAATATATATTTATATTTGTATATATTTATATTTGAGTAGTGTGGTATTTTGTTAATACACTTTTATTCACTATTTTATGCTTTTCAATATTTTATCCTTTTTATGTTGCTAAACTATGTTCATTTTAATTTAAGTAGGAGAGAACAGCTCTTTTTAAGGGATAGGTACATCTAAGTTGCACCATAATATAGAAGGGATCAATTTTCTGCCAACCCGGATCAGTCCCACACCCCAGTTCACCATGTGCAATATAACTGGTATATATATAGTAGTTATACAGTAGTTTATCCTAAGAATAAAGCACAGAGCAGTTACTGAAATGTTCTCTGGCTCAGCAGGTGAGATGAAGCCATATGTGAGCAATCAGAACTCAATGGGGATTAAGAAATCAGGCATTCTTATGGGAATGTGAGACTGTCAAGGAACAATGCTTTTCTTGATCAGTGCAGAATAGGAGCATAGCAGGTATTTCAGTCTGTAGCGATATCCTTATCAAGGCAGTGAAAGTGATTTTTATAAAGTGTTCAGATAGGCAAGACTTAATTCACATGATACATACTCCAATGAGTCTTCTCCGCTGTAATTCAGCATTGGAATGTAAGACTATGGTAACACTGGGGCTGTCACTGTTTAGGATTAGGACCACCTTAGCAGACAAGCCATGAGAGTGCTGGGTGTCTTATCACATATTATCATATAATTTCTAATGCATGTGAATAGCAGTGTACTTTACCTTTGTGCCTGTGTAGATTTCCTGCACCTGTTTATTAGCAGTCTTTGTGACAGTCTTTGGCAGATTGATTTCCACCTGCTGACTGCTTGTATTTGTTCTGGATTCATAAATTCATTTGGAGATGGAGAGCGATCTACAAACCCTGGGCCACACCTTGCGTTTTACCATCTCAAACACATGACAAATCAATGAAGTATAGAAGTCTGGATCGGTATACATAAAGAGGGAACCTTATACTGTACTTTATATTGTCATAGCTCTCAACATTTATAATACTGAAACAAAATAAACTCCGCCTCCATTCCACTCAAATCCTGCCCACAAATTACAATATTTGGGTAAATTCCTTCCATTTTGCCATAAGCTGCATTTCTTTTTGCATGCCAGTCCTGCTTAAATTGTTAGGAGATATGTACTAAGAAGGAATGCCCATATGTGATCGCAACCCAGCACTTGTGTTGAAAGGTGTAGGAAGTATTTTTTTTTCTCTGGATGGTTTGAAATCCTTTCTAATTAGTTAGCACAGATGCATGCTCATGTGCCGAACAAAAGAGGGTGAGAACCAATAGGGACCAGAAACAGAAACTGTGTCTCATTAAGAATTATTTCTACTGTATAGAAACACAATAGATTATATTATGCTTTATACCCGTACATCAAATGATGAATAGACTGCTTTTGTTTCTAAATGGAATCATGTATTAGAGCTGTTGATCCTTTTGTACTGGAGAGATGGCGTGGGATTGTCTTAGCACTGGAATGCACAAGAACACTACATCTTCTCCTCATTACAACATTATAACCGCATGTGCAACCCCAAAGGTCAGACAGACAATGAGGAGAGAAGGCAACTGCTGGGAAGGACTATGTAGAGTAAGGAGCTACTGGAAACACATTTAGAAGATCTACAAATGCTTTGTGTGTGTAATATCCTTGTTTGTGTAATTGTTATATGTTGCTACAAGAAATCAGTTGTACCTTTCCTCTCTTATCTTCAAACTCTGACTCAGGGCCTAAAGATTGATAATGGCACATATATTTCTCAAGTTTATTTTCAAACCTTGTAAATATCCCTCCTACAGTTGTGCTCAATGAAACCTTTCCCAAAATCAGGGAATATTCTGCCACGCATGGCGACCTCACCTGCTGGAGAAAGTTGAATAGGGCTTCATTAATCAATAAAGCTTTGTTTGCTTAACAATTAGCAGCTACCATCTTCCTGCAGAGACCAGACAGTGGAGCCAACATCACCCATTCAATGTCCTACAGAGAGAGTGTATGAGTCATCCTGGGAATGAAATGGGTGATGTCAGCTCCATTGTTTGATCTCTGCAGGAAGCCAATGATCTTCTGTGCTTGGTATATTTTAAGGAATACCACACAATAAACTCTATGGGACGTATTCACAGATATGTGTGTATAAAGTACGCAAATATACGCACCTACGGTCAGGGCCGGTGCTAGGGTGTCAATGGAGCTGACATCACCCATTCAATGTCCAACAGAGAGAGAGGGTGGTAGTCATCCTGTGAATGAAATGGGTGATTTTATCTCCATTGTTTGATCACTGCAGGAAGCCAGTGATCTTCTGTGCTTCGTATATTTTAAGGAATACAGCACAATAAACTCTATGGGACGTATTCACAGATGCGTGTGTATAAAGTACGCAAATATACACACTTACGGTGCAAGGCAACACCCATGACACTCCCCTCACACAGACGGGTTTTCGGTGACTTCCGCCTCCATAGGGCACCCTTAACTCTACATGCGTACTTATGCATGTATGTTACTTATGTACGTGCGTCTTTATCTAATCGCGCCCTCAAATGCCCATTTAAATGCTTCCCCCTGCCCACTATTATGTAACTTTCACGGTCCGGATAAAAACCACGCCCCTCCGTATGTCCCGAGATGCAATTCACAAATCTGTGCCGAAAGTACTTACATGCGTAAATACTACATAATGTGCATGGAAAACGTTACTACGCATGCGCAGTTCATCCGATCCTAAAAATACGCACGCAACCAGACGCAAAAATATATCTGTGAATACGGTCCTATATTACTATAAATATTACATGATAGATAGATCGATAGATACCTACAAACTCAGAATCCAATGCATAGCTCCAGGCACATGTAGATGTCTATGATAAGTGTAATGCTGAAAATGTAGAAATTGAATGTTACAAATCAGGAAATAAGTTTAGGGTCCAACTTTTTGATACAGTTTCTTTTTCCCTAAAATTAAATAAGAAAAAAGAACTATGGCTATATATAGATACACACAAACGTATTTAATGTATTTATTTATTTGTATTGTATTCATTAAATCTAACACGTTTTTTTGCAGTTCTCTTTCCCAATGAATTGGTGAGCTGCAGTTTTTGTATACTATGGTGCCTGGCTGAACAGAATTAACATTTGTTAATTGGGGCATAAAATGAGTCATCATCTGTAATCCAAAATGGCCATTCTTAAAATGACAAATTTGCTGTATATCTTAATTAACAGAACAGATTTATTACACGTCAAACCAAGCAACTGTGTAATGCTTTTTCATCAAAATATAAACCACTGTCAGGACCATCTCAGTGTTATTACCAGTAATTATTACACTATGCAAGAATATTTCATGAAGGTCCTCAGCACTGAATGTATCAAACAACTGGGAAAAATGAACAGAGATTATTTTCCATTACGTAGAACATGTATTCTTATACTAGTTATGGTAAAATAGGGAGTGGGTTGGGGGGAAACTTACTTTGCTTTCAAAACACTGTGTTTGGTGCTCTGGGGCTCGATTCCTATACCTCATTGAGGTATAAGCAGTCGATCTCCCAGTCAATTCGGGACTCACACTCCATTGTGAGATGTGATGCTATATAGCATTTCCCAGCTTGTATATCACACATGGTAAAAACTAGATCTTCCAACAAGGTTTGCATTTTTTATTATTATTATTATTATTATTATTTTGATGTTTTAGACTGATTTTAGAGTTTGGAAATCATATGGAAATTTACACCTGGTCAGAATCATCTTGAATTACAGGGGAGACAATTTCCTGTGGCAGCCAGTATTACAGTTCAGAGGTGATGGATCTGGTTCAGAGCTGCTCTTCTGTGTGCTTTTCAGATGGAAGCGCAGCAGGCATGAGCACTGCACATGCTCAGAATGGGGGGCGAGCACAGTAAATGGGTGCACTGCTACCCATCTGCTCTGCGCTAGCGGAACAAGGAGTTCCACGACATTTATATGAGAGAAGGGTTTTTCTCTCATTGAGATACGCACAGTAGCAGTGAATGGTGCCTGCACTCCCGTAAAAACCTTACACCATCTCAGGAGATGTGCAAGTACTAGGCGCAGGTTATTTTCAATCAGAAAATGACCATTTACAAAAAAATAAAACAAAAAAGACACTGATGTAAATATTATAGCATCTTTTTTTTAATAAAACCTGCACATTAAAGAATGATTAAAACATTAGAATTTTTTTTTCTTCTTTAAATGCCAGAACAGTAGCGGATTACTACTACTATGCTCTGTAACGGATTCATAAAGCATTGAAATGGGTTTCTAAATGCTGCCTATGTAAACATTTAAAATAAAACAACATTTAAACACATAAGAAAATGGCCCAAGTGGCTGTGGCTGCTAGTATGAGAAGTCCGCAATCTCTCCCTACCTCCTATCCTGTAACACGTACGCGTTTATGCGGAAACACGCAAATCAGGAGAGGACGTACAATGCTTGCACACTGCGAAACGCTGAATTGGGTTTGATGTTCCATAATCCACAAGAAAATAACTGTTTAAAAGCTGGTCAGTATCTGTATGGAATAAGTAAAAGCAAAGCATTGTTCCTACTGGCAAAGAATAAACTGAATTTGCCGCCCCTGCAGCTCAGCATGGCTTTGCCACATTTTTTTATCTAACATTTTATAAAATAAACAAGCAAAAAAATAAACTAACCCATTGCATGAGTCCATATGTCAGACACACATGCTGTTAGATTTTAGTCAGTGAAATCAGCCCAAAGGAATTTGGCAAAATAAAATGGTTAGTGGACTTAATCCAGAGTTTTTGAATACTCACTGCAGGCCCATCACAGTAAAAACTTGTACCCCTTATTCAAAGTATCCATAAGTGGGCACTCAGAGAATGAGTAACTTTGCAACATGTAACTGGAAACCCATAGGCAAATAAATGTGGATGTGCAATGTAGCAGACTACACAATCGTTATTTTAATTGTTTAAAGTACATTCCTTATGTGATTTTGAATATGATTTTTTAAATACTAAATAGGTAAAACAAAATTTGAAAAATACTTTGAATACAAAATCAGCGATAAAATATACTCCTAAAAATATGGAGGCCCTGTTTTCAGTATACCAAGGTACTATATGCAATTTGAAAACGATTCATTCACATATACATTAATTATAACATTATGGGGCACCAAGAACAAGGGCTGATTGTACTCATACTTTTAATTGCTGACCATTAGTCTGAATCTACCCAAATCTGAATTGCAAATCTATGGGCCTGATTCAGTTGTCTGCAAAGACGAGATAGAGCGCTTAGTGCACCTATTCCGGTAAGTAAAAATTGCAAATTTCGATAGAGGTGCACATAAAACTCCAAGGTATAAATCGCAATTAACTTTCTAATCTAAGTGTAGTGACCAGAAAACAACAAGACTGTTTCAGGATTAAACAATTTAACACATAGAACAGCAGCTAGAGACAATCACCCCTCTTGTTACATTGCATTGGAGGTGTATGAAACAGATGAACAATGCCTTTCAGAAATGTAAGAGTGTGCCAAGTTTACCACTACACAGGGCATAGGTGCCCTGGCACTTCCCTTCCCCATGTAAACTTTGTGCAGTTTATATAAATGCTGCCCCTTTTCTAACCCGCAATTTAAGAGCTTTGCTTTTCATAGGTCTCTACTAACAGGATAAGGGGAAAAATTAGTAGGAAGGAAGGTAGATTAGAGGCCAATGTCAGTACTCCAGAAGTTGATACTAGAACTTCCAGCACGATGAATAGCCAACACCTGGCATAGCACAATGGTTTTTAAACACCTTGAGCAGCAAGTCTGGCGTGTGGCTATATAATACCCAGGGTGTTACCAGTGACATAGAAGCATTGGTTTTAGGTGATGACTGGAGAGCGGAATTACTTTACATACTGAACAGGGTTGTCTACTTTCCATTTCTTCCCTCTGGAAGATCTCAGAGGTTAGAGATATAGGTGTGGGGGCTGGACTTGATCATACCTCCCAAGTGTCCCAATTCCAGTCCCACCTGCCTCACAACTTGTGCTGCATATGCAGCAGGGCTTTTCACTGCACAGTACAGGTAACACATGGCTCCTATGGGAGGCCTGTAGGAGCAAAGCTGTTACTTTTAATAGCAGCGACCGAACCTATGCGGTCACTGCAATTCTAGAAACAGATTTGGTTCTACAGGGCTCCCTGTATTACCATAATAATCATGATCATAATAATCAGCAGATATGCAGGTAGGACAAATAAAGGAGCCGATATGAAAGCTGGACAAACAAGAGGCAGATATGGATGGCTAAATAAATAGGTATGGTCTGAGATGCAAGACACACCCACTTTCCCAGACACCCACTGGGTGACACAAGACATCCCCTCTACCTTCCCTCTTGAATTCTCAGATGTTGGGAGGTATGCTCAGTGACAAAATGTATGCACATAGCATGCTGAAACCTCACCTCTTGTCCATCTACCATTCCTTACTTAGGGGATGGGCTTGATGATACAATTACATCAAGTCCCACCCAATCCCTAGTAACACTAGGAATTACATGCAAAAAACCCTAAATATTTCCCTTGTATGCACTACACAAAGTTAAATTGCAGCCCTCACATTGCAACATCGTTTTAAGTGCAGCTCTGGATCAGCCTCGTGGCCCACGTTCTTGCCCTTCAGGTTTCCCTGTAGTAGAGCACAATGCAAATCACGTGTCCTTATGTTGTGAAAGAAAGCACAAAAATAACAAACTTACCAGGGTTATAAATGCATCTATCAGTGGGTTGTGATAGGTTATTTAAAAAAAACAAAAAAAAAAAAATATATAGAATAGTTTACTGATAATTTATTGAGACCTAAAAATACATTTGCAAAATTATAAAACAAACATCACATAATAGTCCAAAAGTGTCCAGAAAGTGCATTGCAGGAGAACGAGACAATGTAAGGCATTCAGAATTCCTGAGACTCTGCAGCTTTGGGCGCTTCAGAGGCTGCGCCCCGGGAGGTCTTCTT
The DNA here is from genome assembly GCA_011038615.1 of Limnodynastes dumerilii. Lineage (NCBI taxonomy): Eukaryota > Metazoa > Chordata > Amphibia > Anura > Limnodynastidae > Limnodynastes > Limnodynastes dumerilii. The sequence goes on along the minus strand of WWET01003239.1, from coordinate 123,559 downwards.
GGGCAGCAGGATGGCTTGGATATTTGGTAACACTCCTCCATCTGCAATAGTGACCCCACCAAACAGCTTGGCCAGTTCCTCATCATTCCTGACAGCCAGCTGGATGTGCCGGGGCAAGATGCGGGATTTCTTGTTGTCCCTGGCTGCGTTTCCTGACAGCTCCAGGACCTCAGCACACAGGTATTCCAGAGCGGCTGCTAAATAGATGCTGGCTCCAGATCCAATCCTCTGAGCATAGTTCCCCTTCCTCAGGAACCGGTGGATGCGGCCAACTGGGAACTGGAGACCCGCCTTAGAGGACTTGGAGGCTTTACCAGCTGCAGCAGCTTTCTGGACCTTCTTTCCACGACCAGACATGATCAAAACAACCTATTAGGAAGAGGCTTTTAGTCCATGTAACACTTACAAGGTAATAAAATGCCACATATTGCAAAGCATCCACTTATGAAAATCTACCTACAAGAAGAGACTTTAAAAACAGTTAACTTCCCACATGCTCAGATTATATATAGATTCAATGCAGTTACTTCAATTGATTCATGAAGTTTTTGGGATGTGTGATAAGGGCTGTCACACATACCATCCAACATTTTTTTTTATAGAAAATTGGTACACCTGGGGGCATGACTTGTCCTGTGAAGGGGCATGGCTTTAATCTACTCATTTGCACGTATGAATTCTCATTTTACACCTTGGACCGGATTCAGAGTTCAGAGCATGTGCGCTGCGGAATCGCACAGGCTCATTTGACTATGGGCTATTCAAGGATGCACCTCCGTGCATCCTATAGTCCGCTCTGAATAGCACGTAAGACTTTGAAAAGCCCTGAGCTGGTGGAATTGTAGAGCTTTTTCCGCATGCATCGGACTGGTGTGCATGATGTATTTAAATAAGAAAAGCGGACAAACCCCTCCTTTGCAGTCGGAATCGGATGCTGGAGGATACCATAAACCCTGCCAGCAATCCAACTTCCTTCCACATTTTGCGCACGCGCAGTCCCTTTAAAAAGCATCACATCCGTGTGAATTTCACATGGATGCGATACTTTGAATCAGGTCCCTAATCACATGAGATAAGAACTCACAGGAGAGGGTCTTGTCACTATAGTATCACAGGAGAGGGTCTTGTCACTATAGCAGAGCTGCAGGAGTCTGTCCCCAAAGCTCTGCTATAGTGATCTGATTCTGCAGGACTGGAAGGTGGGTATAGGGGGGAGGGAACTGCTAGGACACAATCCAGTACAGGAGCCCTTTTAGCTGGTACAGACCATTAAAACTGGTACTGTGCCTGCTAAATCTCACACACATGGTGAACAGGCTGATCCCCACCATACATTAGTTCAGTGTTTCCTCAGTCCTCAGGGACCCCTAACAGCCCATATTTTCTAGGTTTCCTTAAAGAATCACACGTGATATACAGCTCTATTTACTAAAGCTTTAAAAAGTTCATTTTTGGAGTTATAAAGTTATAACTCCAAAAATTAACTTTTTGCTATTTACAACAGCTGCACCCCCATGGAAATCACCAGTTTCCTTGGCCATGCGGTAAAACTTCACCTGTCCTTGCCAGCCCGTTGTTTTCAATGGGGCTGGCTATTTACTAACCCTCAGAGCGGAGTTTTATACTCTGCTCTGAGAGTTAAAATAACGCCATTTCAGACTGGCGTTCAGACTTCTCTTCCAGCAATCTCCCCATAAAACCCCCTTTTTCTCCCCCTAATAGCTGTTATTAGGGGGAGAAAAATGGGTATATGTATGGGTAGACCGCTGGAATATAAGTAAATAACGTTGTCTTGAAAAAAATGTAAATTAAATTTTTTGGGGAAAATTAAAAGACAATAGAAATTAAAGAACACAATAAAATTGCTTTAAATACTTACCGAACCGAAGACGCGTCTGCCCGCAGGTGCTGGTCCCGACATGGAGAGCCTGCACATGCGCAGTGCTTCTCATGCTGGGACTTCATTTTTTTTTACAAAGTCCCAGCAGAGAGCCACTGCGCACGTGCGGGCTTTCCAGACGCACGAAGAAAGCCCGCGATGACAGAAGAAAGTTCAGATGTCATCGCGGGACAGCCAGCAGAGGGTGAGTATTAGCAAATAGCCCAAACGTAGCTCAGAAGTTCTCGGAGAGCGAATTCGAACTTGCCTGAGCTACGTTCAGGCATTCTTAGTAAATAGAGCCCTTAATGAGTACCACATGTGGAGCTTTTAAAATGTGACAGTTAGTAATGAACACACCTGTGCTCCAGTAGTAAGACATGGAAAACATGCACTGTTAGGGGTCCCTGAGGACTGAGGTTGAGAAACACTGCATTAGATCATGGTTGCCGACTTCTTGCAGCTTCTCTCCGGGAGATTCCGGAGAGAAGCTTGCGCCGCATGCGGGGGGCGGGGCTAAATGACGCGATTTATGCAAATCGCGTCATTAGGCTCCGCCCCCTGGCTCATACGGCCCCGTTTTTACTTAAATTAGGGGTCGGGACGGGGCTTGATGCCGCAAATTGCGTCATCAAGTCCCTTCCTGTGCCTAGCAACACTAGTATACTAGTGTTGCTAGGCACAGGAAGGGACTTGATGACGCAATTTGCGGCATCAAGCCCCGTCCCGACCCCTAATTTAAGTAAAAACGGGGCCGTATGAGCCAGGGGGCGGAGCGAGATTTGCTGGCTCTCCCGGGATACCGGGAGTACTGCCCGAATTTCGGGAGTCTCCCGGACATTCCGGGAGAGTCAGCAACCCTGCATTAGATGGATTAGGTCCTATGCAGGATTCCACGTACTGCACTTACTGTTACAATACCCTGAAACACTGTCACAATTAAAGCCATTCACTAGTTAAATATTCTAATGCTATTTATTTACACAATTATGCAATTTAGGTTATATCTACACAGATTAATACCTTGTTAATAAGAATTTGAAATTATGGATCAGGTCTGTTTGAATTTAATAAAACTTAAGCACCAATAGACCTACCCCCACTCTTAGAACTTCCAATAAATAGCTTTCAATAAAAATCATTTTTTTTTAAACCCCATAATTCATTGTCTTTTATATTACAGCTTAGGTTGAGTTTTATGTAGTAGTTTAGCCGGCTTCAAACATCTATTAAAACAAACTGTATAAGCAATCATCAACCCCATCAGAAATAGCCATTGCACTCACCAAAATAAATATTCTCTCTGTTTTCCACTGAACAGCTTACAAAAGTCTCTTCCAAACCTCTTCTTCCACCTGCTATTTATACCATAGTAATTGTATCAGCAACACACACACATATTCAACCAATTAATGAACCAGTGTCTGAAAACTCCACACACAATTAAGGAGATGTCCAGCTGTCTGATTAATGCATTAGGCCAAAGCATATTTCTCTGATCTAAAAAAAAATTGAATTTGTGAGCGAAAAGTATAAATAGCAGTGTAAAAGAAATAAAAAAGCCAATAAAAAATGAATTATAAATCACATGTATAAAGAAAAACAAACAACAAAGCACGCATTTAATGTGTTGCCATGGGCAACCCTTCATACTTCCCTTTTACACTAGCTTTCCCTTGGTGCTCGTCACTCTTCCAGAGGGAGTTCATACACATGAAAAAACACAATTCCTTCAGTCCATCCAGCAACAAGCTCTCATACCTTCTGACTTTCTTACACTGTATTATAACAAGTTACAAACCTATTTTTTCTAACATTTAACTTGTGCTTATATTTAATATAGCAATGTCTATTTAAAACACTGAAAACAATTGCCACCTTGTATAATATGATAAAAATGTTATTATAATGCATCAAGTTATGAGATGATCATCTCTGATATATGGTGATTTAGGAGATTGTTAATATGATAATATGTCTGTAACAACTTTGCAATAAAGCAATACTTATTATTAGTGCTTTACCAAGCATCAGTTGATGACAATGGACCGGATTCAGAGTTACGAGCATGTGCGATGCGGAATCGCAAATGCTTATTTGACTACGGGCTATTCAAGGATGCACGTCCGTGCATCCTATAGACCACTCTGAATAGCACGTAGGGTGCTACTCAGAGTAGTATGCGGATGTGAAAGGCATCCGACTTGTTTAAAAGTAGTCAAAGCCTTAATGGCTCCGATTTTTTTTTCAAAGTTAAAAAAACCCGTTCCCCTCCCGCCTGCCCGCCGCCGCAGCCCATGTGTTAAAAAATAAATAACTAAAAGGCCCCGCCGACAGGGCATACTGCTCATAGTAGAACTACAGGTACAAGCATGCCCATGAATGACAAGGCATGCTAGCGCTTGTAGAACTACTATCCGCAGCATGCCCAGTTCAAAATCCCTACACATGGACATTTTAGAAAAAAAAATCAATGTCCGCTCCCTAAAAAAAAATAAACAACGCTTCACGTGCCCCCACAAAAATAAATAAAATACATTACACAAGTGCCCCTTAACTAAGAAAAAATACGTCAACATATGCCCCAAAATAAACAATAAACTGGGCCTATGTGTCCCGGCCGACAGGGCATACTGCTGATAGTAGACAGGCACAAGCATGCCCATGAATAACAAGGCATGCTAGCGCTTGTAGAACTACTATCCGCAGCATGCCCAGTTCAAAATCCCTACACATGGACATTTTAGGAAAAAAAAACAATGTCCGCTCCCTAAAAAAAAATAAACAACGCTCCCCGTGCCCCCACAAAAATAAATAAAATACATTACACAAGTGCCCCTTAACTAAGAAAAAATATGTCAACATATGTCCCAAAATAAACAATAAGCACATCAACATATGTCCCAAAATAAACATTAATCACGTCAACATATGCCCCCAAAAAAACATTAAACTGGTCAACATTTGTCCCAAAATAAACATTAATCACGTCAACACATTACCAAACATACTTAAAATAAATATCCATATATGCCCCCTTCAAAAATGTATTGGCCAAAAAAATGGCCATAAAATAAAAAACATCCCCGACGCTAATGAGAGGTTGGTTGGCATTGGGGTATATATATACCCTCTGCCAGCGTGTGAAATTTTCAAAGTCTCACGATGGAAATTGGGATTTCACACGCTGCGTAGCGTGGGAAATTCCAATATCCATCGTGAGACTTTGAAAATTAATGTTGATTAATGTTCATTTTGGGGCATATGTTGACCAGTTTAATGTTTTTTTTTTTGGGGGGGGGGCATATGTTGACGTTTTTTTTCTTAGTTAAGGGGCACTTGTGTAATGTATTTTATTTATTTTTGTGGGGGCACGGGGAGCGTTGTTTATTTTTTTTTAGGGAGCGGACATTGTTTTTTTTTCCTAAAATGTCCATGTGTAGGGATTTTGAACTGGGCATGCTGCGGATAGTAGTTCTACAAGCGCTAGCATGCCTTGTTATTCATGGGCATGCTTGTGCCTGTCTACTATCAGCAGTATGCCCTGTCGGCCGGGACACATAGGCTGCAGCGGTGGGACAGCCGGGGGAAGGGGTTAATTTTTTAATAAACAGTGTTTTGGTTTTTTTTTACTTTTTTTTTAAGCTCCGGTGAGCTGCCTCTACGATTCCACCAGCCCTGAGCTGGTGGAATCGTAGGGCTATTTCCGCATGCAGCGGACTCGTGTGCAGGGAATATTTAAATATCCTGGCACACCCCCCTTTTCAGTCGGAGTCGGATGCTGGCGGATACCAAAAACTCCGCCAGCAATCCAACTTCCTTGCGCCTTTTGCGCATGCGCAGTTGCACTAAATAGCTTTGCATCCGTGTGAATTTCACATGGATGCGTAGCTCTGAATCCGGTCCAATATTACATGTTTTAGATCAGCCAGGGTTCCTCAAGAGGTCGCCAAGGGTTCCCCGAGATCCCACATAGTAGCAGTACTTAGCTGGCCCAGGCTTCAACAGCAAGTTCGTCTGTCAGTGTTTGTGTCACCACCTTTGCACATTTGTGGCAGCATTTCAAGGTAAAAAGGGGCTGCGAGGAACATTTGTGAAGGTATTTATAGGTGATGGGTCTGTGAGTCATTTAGATGTGAGAGGAGGCATTTTACTATCCTTTTTAATATGTTACCAAATGTCTGCCTCTTATGTAACTCTCTATTATTGCAATATAAATACATATATACTATGTATAAATCAGTAATACTAAACATTTATTAAAACATTACAAAGGTTAACCCGTAAAGATAAACCTCTCATGTCACATCCCAGAGTTAGGTCTCAAATCTCTATGGACGCATATCCCATACAGATTACTTATTGCTGAGTCTCGTCGGGGCTTTAACCGTTACCAGGCTCTTCCATTTTTCTGCCAAGGACATTGCAGCCTCATCTGAATCCTGCAGCTTTATCGCTGCCCTTCTCAGGTCCTTCCAGAGACGTTTGAGGTCAGTTGGGAGAAGCTCCTCATAAGGGGCTGGATCCAGAACAACGTCCATCGTCCATAATACGTCCATCAGATGCCGAAAATAGCTACTGTGCATGCATAGTAACTAATTTACGTAATCTATGTATCGTTTCGTTACGTAGATTGCGTATATGCGGTTTTTAAGACCAGATGCCGAAGATCAGATTGTAGTGACATCATCAACATTTTGATAATGATTATAATAAAAGCTGTTCCCACTTCTAATGAGTGGAGGGTTCTGTCTGAATCTCCCGCCAGTACTGGTGTTCTTGCTGTATCTGGAAGTGGTGCTGTTTGGATTAACGCTCATTGGGCTGGATCCAGACTTAAGTAAGTGCTTGAACTTAGTGGACCTGATTCAGAGTTGTGACTGGTTGCAACACGGAATCGCAAAAAACGTTCAATTCAGAGATTCTTTTTTTTTTATACGGCCAATTCAGAGGTGCGTGTTTCTGAAGA
>WWET01003239.1:64317-76915 GCA_011038615.1 Limnodynastes dumerilii | reverse complement strand
TGGGAGGGGAGAGGATTCTCCATGGCTGCCCTGCAGTCATAGCAGCTGGGGAGAATTCTCAGCCTGTATCCCAGTTGCCATTCAGACTATTTGGATGAGCAATACAGCACTCTCTGGAAGCTGTCAGTGTTCAGAGCATTTGCTTTGTCATAAGAACCGGTTGCCATGCAAACTGATTGACTGGCAGCTGGGAGAGGATTCTCCATGGCTGCCCTGCAGTCATAGCAGCTGGGGAGAATTCTCAGCCTGTATCCCAGTTGCCATTCAGACTATTTGGATGAGCAATACAGCACTCTCTGGAAGCTGTCAGTGTTCAGAGATCATCATTTGCTTTCTGGCATTAAGATGTGGGTGTGAGACTTTGGAGTCCCAAGCTACAGTTTGAGGTGTCTGTGTAAAAGCAAAGCAATTAAATGGAAAATTGCTTTTCAGAGTGATTTTTGTAATTGCTTTTAGGAAAGTATAAACATGGAAATCTGTGAGCACCCAGGTACATTTGGTGAGGACTGCATACAAATGTGGATGATCAAGAAATGGGAGGAAAATATGTGATAAATGTACTTTCTGCAAACATAAGACCCATTCATTATCCATAGAAGGTTCCATATAAGAATAAATGTGTCATTATACAAATAAGAAATATAAGGAAATAATTCATTGTCACACGATTATAATGAAATATAATGAACTTTACAGCTTATTATTTTTAATTCTGGTATTCAAAGCTTTCATTCTGTTCTTGAATAACTGAGGGAATTTTTGAACGTTTGCTTTAATTGTGTCGGTTGCCTCAAGATACTGGAGCGTAATCATAAAAGTGCCAAGTCAATGACGACTGCCGCTTGACGTAATGAATGGTGTAAGCGCCATCTCTCAGCTGACTTCAATAGCTCCAGCCTATTGTATCTACAGTCGCAGACGTATAAAGTACCCCCAGTAATTTGTGTCTTTTGTGGGTTTCCATGGAAACTGTGTGTCTGACTTTGCTGTGTCCTGGGGAAATGGTTTATAAATAATAAAGAGGGTAATGTGGTTTCCCTTGGTCTTGCTAATCTGCTCCAGGCATTGGGAGAGATGAATAGTTTAGTTATGTGAGGCAGCACTTATAATAGGACAGCTTATAGGAGCTTTCATGATGGCGAAGCATATATTATAGTTTCTATTTTATAATGGAAAGCTGCCAATTTACCTTGCAATAAACATTTTTACCAGAGAGATTTCACCTTTCAGAAGCAGATAATTAACTCAGCAGTTTTATACTTTTTTTTTCGAGGGGGCGAATTCTCATTTATTTGCAGAAATATTTGAAAATGTTTGCAGTAATATTGTATTATTACTGTTATTCACAAAACGGTGGATATTCCCAGGGTATCATTCTGCACAGACGTTACTTTATTTACTTTTCATAACTCCCCATTAGATATTTTGGGTCTGAGCCGTAATGTGCATTTTGGTGTATAGATCCACAGCATCTGGATTGTACCTAAACCTCCCATTATTTTCATTGCTTTTACTGAATGCAGGATACATTTTATTTTTTATGCTCCTGTCTGAATCAGGCATTTTATGTTTTACAGCAGACATTCCGACTACTAGAGCCACCAGCAGAAATTTCGGGTCCCGGGACAGGTGCCCAAGGCACTCCGCCCCTATGCGACATCACAACGGGCCCTATGATGTGCACCCTACAGCTCTCCAGTTGGTAGGCCCTCTTCCCTCTCTGGATCCAGGACAAAAGGCAGTCTCCCACTTGTGGCCATGCTAACAGTTAACTTATGTAAGAAATGTAACCCACCACACACACACACCCACCCACACACACACACACACACACACACACACACATACATACATACACACACACACATACACACACACACACGACCCATTCCATTATGTACAAAATACTCTGCTCTTTCTTTGTTGAAGAGACAAATAGTTTTTTAAATATCAGTTGTCATTTAAACCAGGTGATTGACAGTTGGAAGATCAGGTGCAGAGTATGTTGTACCTAATGGAAGGGGTCATTTTGGAGGGTATGCACACATGGGTGTGGGTCCCCATCGCAAACGGCCATATTTCAATAGGGCCGTTCTCTCCTAGCCAGTTCCGACCTGACAGGGAAATCAATTGCTTATGCCTCGAAGATGCATCGAACACGGAGCTCCGTATGGTAAGTATCCCCAACCTTTTCCATAATCCTTACCATAACAATCCCCTATTATTACCCTAGCCCTAACCTCCTCCCTTCCTCTCAGCCTGACCCCCGTTCCTCACAACATGATCCTAACCCTTCCTTCCCCACAGTCTAACCCTAAGTCTCCCTTTCCCACAGCCTGATCCTAACCCTCCCCTGTCACGGCACACTCACCCATTCAGAAAAAAAAATCTAAAATGGCTATTATTCAAAATAGACTCATTACTTCGGAAAGACAGCCATCGTAGTGAGGACTCCCACCGTGAAAACACAGTATTATGCATTACCAAATAGACAAGATTAGACCAGGGCTTATCATGCCAATAACATTTTCCCTACCATCACAACTTCCTAGACTGTGGTTTGTGGAAATGCTGCAACACAAAATCTACACAATCTATAGAATATATCAACTTCCAGCATTAAGCCCTAAAAAATGTTTAGTCTTTTGCTTAGCCAATTGAAAATCTAGCTATTCAAATGTAGCTGCTTGCTGGTCATTAAAGGGTTAACATACCTCCCAACTTTCCCAGGTGGCAAAGCAGCACACAAGAGAAGCCCCAGGCACTGATGTGTCCAGAACTGCCTCTAAGTGACCTTATTTGGTCAACACAACTTCCCTTTAAAGCTCTGACTCTTTCGTGAGGAACCTGGACTGTTGGGAGGTATGGGTTAATAGGGGCAGGGTGCAAACAACTGTCGGTTGCACTTTTAAATAAAAAATGTTGTGACTTTTGTTGTTTTTTTAAATAACAGGAAACAAAAGGCACAAGGGGTTTCTACCTCTTTCATTACACCAGGTAAATTACCCATGATATAAGCATCACAACAACGAGAAAAGACTGCCTCTTATGCTCCTTTAGCTTGCCAATTACTACTTGTCTTTATGAGTCTAGGCTAGGCAAACTCACAGCATTTAATACAGCCTTATGTGACTGGGAAACTCTACTGAAGACACTTCTTTCAAGACCTCTAACACCAGGAGCTGGCTGGCAAATATAAGTACAGTAAGTGGTACCAGATGCTCATCTTTGCACGCACAAACACACACACACACACACACACACACAATCACACAATCAGATAAAAAAAATAAAACATAAAAACCCAAATAAAAAAACAAAAACAAAACATACCGTAACTCCTTCTCTGTGCCATCTCTTCACATACTTTCAAACAGTGAACGGCTGTCAGCACTGTGACTGATGGATAGCTCCAGCCATCCACCAGTCAGCATGCTGACAGCCATAACCCTTTAATGTGTAAGGCAGTGGTTCCCAAAGTTTCTCAGTTCGAGGCACCCTTAGGGTCTCCATATTTTTTCAAGGCACCCCTAAGACAACATAGAATAGAATAAAAAATAGGAACATTCCAGTGCACCCCGGCGAGAGCGTCGCGGCACCCCAGGGAGCCACAGCGCACAGTTTGGGAACCACTGGTGTAAGGTGTGTTAACCCTTTAATGAACAGCAACCAATTACACTTAAACAGCTAGATTTTCAATGGACAAAGCTGAGTACACTCTATATAAATGTCACATGACATGTTAATATTAAAAGATGTTATTAAAGTCTGGGGACCAGATTCACAGTTAGGGCTGAATACCGTACGTTAGCCAAGCCCTTACTGTGTAATTTAAATGCTTATGCCCACCCCCCCATGCATATCTCCTACAAATGAAGGAAGGGAATGCCCCTCCCCCTGTGGGGAGACTGTTATCCGCACAGATTGCGGCATTGATCGGTACTGTGCATGTAGCGTTCGGATGTCAGCCGCAGCTCTTAGCTGTGAATCCGGCCCGGATTGTCCAATGAGCATGTCGCTTCATGCATACATACTACATGCAATTTACTGGAAGCTCTGTGATTTATATTATATTTTTTACCATCTGTTCTGACATCATTCCATCGTTTGCTCAGTAAAATGTAAACGTTTTTAATGACGCGATCAATTAATTTTTTTTGTATTTTGCAACAATCAGACACAATCGTTGCAGCGCACACACCAGTCAGTTTAAAGCACTCATTTATCATGTGATCTGCACGATAAAGTAGTGTGTACCCAACTTAATCTACAATCGGACCGACCACAGAGCAGCTTCTTAGCCAGCAGCCCTATGCACGGAGTAAGCAGTCATACATTACCTGGACTGTGTGACCTCAAGAAGCAACAGCCCGGGTGGCAGATGGCTCCCGGTCTAGCCCACTTTTGTTATACTCTAGGTAAGCCAGCTGAATAGACAGTGAGCTGAAATATCTTGAGATCGTCTGTAAACACATATAGATTTGACTTTATCTGATAAAAAATTCAGTCTAACAAGGAAACACAATGTTCTTGTGGTTTCTTGATCTTTCATGAAATCCTTTGTCCACTTAATAAAGCTGTGTAACAACTTCATATTGGGTTAATTATAGAAGGAAGGTTCATTTAGTATTAAAGAGAGTGGTTATGTGCCTTTTCCTTCAGAGATGTGTACTTCTGCACTAAAAAGCTTGTGCTAGTAAATAAATTAAACTTATATGTATAAATATTGATTTGGACACCATTATAGTACTTGCAAGTTCACAGTGGAGAGTAGACCCAGTGGTACAAAGAATCAGGTCAAAAGAAAATATATATTAAATTCTTGGTGCACGTCAAGGAATCACCATTACTGTCCTTTTAATTAGCAAGTTCTACAGGAAAAGGGAACGAACCGGTGAGGCAATAAAGCATTGTACATAATCTAATAAAAAGGGATCATTTTAAATAGGGGTTTCACCTTTTAAATATTGTGAAATGCCTCCTGTCTGCATACTAGTCCTTTGGACGTCACTAAATGCACACTTCAACAGTGTGTCTTGTCCAAATGGTTCATGCATAATTTAATGGGGCCCCCTCCTGGACAGTCACTGTAATATCTGGGTAGGTTGTTGTAGTGGAAATAAAAGTAGCAGTATAGTAGGATATCTAGTGAGAACAACCTTTATACAACATCAAGTATTTACATACAAAAAAAAAATCAATAGGAAAGTATTAGAAACAGTAGAAAAATGGAGAGAGAGGCAGAGAGGGAGAAAGAGAGAGGGAGAGAGAGAGAGAGAGAGAGAAAGAGAGAGAGACACAGTGGGCTCCATTTACTATAAATGTGTCCACGAACGTTAATTATCAAAGCAAACATTCATTTTTATTTTTTATTCATTTTTTTTATTATTAATATGCACACGCACAGTATTCCTGCGGCCTCCCTATACATACCTCCCTTACCTCCCACTAATAACAGCTATTAGGGGGTGGAAAAGAGGGGTAATTTTGGGGAAACCTTGCTCTAACGCCATCTTTAGAGAAACAGTGGGCTACATTTACTATAAATGTGTCCACGAACGTTAATTATCAAAGCAAGGCTCACTGTACCTCGCAGCGAGCTTTGCATCTTCCTTCATAAAATTTACGAATACTTACCCCTCCAACGAGGTCCCGCAATTATTTGCAGGGCTTTTGCCGGAGACGTTCGGGTAAGCTCATTATTGAAGTCCCGGCGCATGCGCAGTGGCTAACTTTTAGGACTTGACATTTTTCAAGTCCCAAAAGTTAATTACAGTGCGCATGTGCCGGGACTTCGGGGACTCAAAGACGCGGAGCGCAGGACAGGTGAGTAACCCTTTCTTTTACTTTTTCATTTAATGTTTATAATTGTTTATTTATTTATTTTAATTTTAATGATAAAAACAGTTAAAAAACAAATTTTCTGTATTCCTGCAGTCTCCCTATACATATCCCCCTCCCCCCCAATAACAGCTATTAGGGGGAGGAAAAGGGGGGTAAATGGGGAGACTGCAGGAATACTTACCCTAACGCCATCTGAAGATGGCGTTATATAGAGCATCGGCGCGAATGATTAAAACCCGCACTGATACTTTGTAAATACAGCGCTGCTTCTAAGAGGCATAGCCATCGATCCCTAGAGCACTGAACACAGTGCTCCGTAAGGTAAGTGAGGATTCTGGGCCGTATGCGGAGCTAGTTTTCCAATATGAGCTACTGCGCAGGTATACAATGTGTGTGGAAAACTGGAGAACTCAACAAACAAAAATCCAAGGGTTCCACTAACACTGGGCCACCGTATAGACACATAAAAGGCCAAAGTCTACAGTACGCACTGTTTCCTGTCTCATGTGCTTGGACATTCCCAACAGTGCAGTGCACAGTGCAGCCATCAGGGGCAGACAGCCAGGACCAGGGGTGGAACTACCATTGTTGACACAAGGGCCCACAGCCGTCATCACTGCACCGCCAAAGCTCCCCACTGTGTTACCTGGGATATCATCAGGGCCAAAGCATATTTTTTGCACCTGGGCCCACAACTCGCTAGTTCCGCCTCTGGTATTAAGTGTATATATATTCTATTAAATTGTATTGTAATATGTTGCGTATATTTTTGGCACCTTTGTATTTCTCTTTTTGTGAAATAATTATTTGATTAACCTTTTTTATTATGGTAATGAAAGTATAAATGGAGGACAGTTGGATGGAGGGATAGGGATGGGGGGAGGAAGGAAGTGAGGGATCCAAAATAAAAATTATTATTATTATTATTATTATTATTATTATTATTATTATCTGGGTAATAAGAACAGCCCCTGCCCTCATTGCATTTCTAAACTTAATATTAAACTTAACCAATATTAATCTAATGTTTATAAGAAGCATGTTTGCAGCTTTTGGCTCAGTTAAAAAAAATGGCTGCATACAGTGTGTAGATGACAGGTATAAATGCCATAAAATGTAGTTATTGATACAAAAGCTATGGGATTTAGTCCAATTACAAAGTCATTCCCCAAACCCAAACAACCTCATAAATGCACGTTTTAAAAGCAAGAAACACAACAGTAAAAAGCTGTTCTGTTCTAAAAGCCTTAAGTACTGAATGTTATATGACTAGAATGAAGAAAACAGCGGGAATTTACCTCATATTTTGTTGAGGCAAACTGTTTACAAGCCTCAGATGTCAGTTAAATTTGCTACATTCTACAAAAGTACATAGGTAACAATGCACTTCACGCGGGCATAAAAACTATTTTGACAAATATAACAGCTTTTTGTGGCAAAATAGAATTTACATTTACATCATTTATGGTAACTTGATGTTACACTACATAGCAAAACCATTACAATATTTATCATGGGAGCCACTTGAGATTCTTTATTCATGCAAAGTAAACAGAACTAAACATTTCTTTTAGAATGTGTGCACATTTTGTTACATTACCTTCTGACCCAGTAAAATTAGATCTCATCGCACAATCATTTAGTGGTCCACTGCCTACAAAACACTGCCTATAAAAACAGTGAGGTGACAATGCCGCTACAGTGATAATGGGATGCAGTTGATGGTCCGACCGGCCCTATTTCTAAAATAATACAGCCGCCAGCTGAATGGCTACTGAACGGCTTGCCGAGGTCAGTACGGTCGGTAGTAAATCTGGACACTTACGTGACTAATTTTTGCAATCAGGTATGCGGTCTTACGGACGCATAGGTGATCGTAAAGGGGCTTCCCCCGGCCCGGTCCCTAATTAGCATGTCTATCTCTGCCTTTACAGCGGAGATACGACATGTGCAATGGGAGGGGAAAGCCCCCTTTCGTAAGAGCCGGCGTACGGAACGTACGTTACGTATGCCAGCCCTTACGGCTTCGCAAGACAACCTTCAAAACAGGGGCATTACGTACAACATGGACGTAATTCCCATGTCGGCCGTAGCCCAGGATCTGGGCCATTGTTCTAATCAATGTGGTGATTGAAAATTGCCAATAGGAACAGGAACATCATTTCCCCATTCCTAATAGTTACAGGCTGTGGCAGTTGCATCGGGGAGATTAGAGTTAGGATGCAGAGGATATAAGGTTCAGGTTAGGATTTAAGGGTAAGATTAGGGTTAGGCTGCAGGGCATGGAGGGTTAGGCTGCAGGGCATGGAGGGTTAGGCTGCAGGCCATGGACAGTTAGGGTTAGGCTGGTGGGTTAGGGTTAGGGCTAAAGATGAGAATGGTTAGGGTTAGGCTGCAGGAAACAGGGTTAGGGTTAGAAGAGTGTTAAGGGTAGGATTAGCTAAAAACACTGACTATTTGAGACTCCAGGGGCCAGATTTACTAAGCTGCAGGAAAGGAAAAGTGGAGATGTTGCCCATAGCAACCAATCAGATTATATCATATCACCACTACCTTCTACCTTCTTTTTAGCTGTAGTATGATGATCTTTCTCAAAAAATACCATTGTACCAGAAAAACCACATCCGTGATAATGGTCGGCCGCAGTAAGCAATAACTTATCTTGTCACAGGTCAATATTTTCCTAATGAACGTTTCTGTTTCAACAAACAGAATTCTAGTATTGAAAACCAATAAAATAATTACTGTCGTCAAATAGTATAGTGTTCTTTCAATAAATTTTCGCCATCCTGAATAGGTCATGAAGAAAACATGGATTCCTTGTGTAAAACTGAGGTAATGGGGCCGATCCAGAGAATGTTACGCAGCAGAAGTGTAAACATGCTAAAGACAATGCGTGTGCCCTATCCATATGTCTATAAAATTAAAGGTATTATAATAGGCTGATTAATTACAATATAGAATTGAAACATAAACAAAATAATTGAATAATAATTAAATAAACAAAACCCTTACAAATTTCTGTGTATACCGGTTACCAACTATGGAATCAGGTCAAGTACCACTGACCAATGCCAGTCTATTCTCATTACCCTCTCCTTAATTCCTTCCTTCACCAACATCCCTCCCTTCAACTCCACTATGGTCCTGCTCAGTCTTTCACCTATAATCTCAGACCAATGCCGCCCCAACCTATAATATTTATTGACGTTATTTATTAATAGGTTTTATATAGTGCCATCAGATTATGTCACGCTTTACAGAGATTATTTAACATTCACCTCAGTCCCTGCCCCATTGGAGCTACATTCTAAGCTCCCTAACACAGACATACATACACATACACATACACATACACACACACACACACACACACACAGACTAGGGCTAATTTATTCAGCAGCCAGAGGAAACCCATGTAGACACAGGGAGAACATACAAACTCTGACAGATAAGGCCTAGTTCAGGAATCAAGCTCATGACCTCAGCGCTGTGAAACAATAGTGCTTCTCACTGAGCTACCGTGCTGCCCGTGCATTATCTTGCAGACACATCCTTACTCTCCATATATATTCATTTTCCATCATATTTAATTGAATATATAACTGGTATAACTCATTGTTAAAATATTAATGCCGCTGGTTACTCTAACTTCTTGCCACTTAACACTGTCTGGTGGTATGCGGGGAAACTGGACAAGGCTGTAATGAGGTAGCAGGCGTACTTGTATATTAACCAGGTGCAATACCAGATGGCAGGGGGTAGCATATAGGTGAGTGTGGGTCCCCGTAGGTGTCCCCCGTAGCGATCGGCCATAAAGGGGCCGTTCGCTCCCAGCCAGTTCCGAACTGGCTGGGATATCGATTGCTTATGCCTTGATGAGGTATGGCAATCGATCCCTGGAGCACTGAATACGGTGCTCTGAAAGGTGAGTTTACCCCAACCCGCTCCCTAACCCAAACCCTAAGTCTCCCCCCACCCACAGCCTAACCATAAGTCCCCCTCCCCGCAGCTTAACCCTAAGTCCCACCCCACATCTTAACTCTAAGTACCCCCCACAGCCTAACCCTAAGTCCCTCCCGCAGCCTAACCCTAAGTCTCCCCCCACGCAGCCTAACCCTTGCCCATAGCAACCAATCAGATTCTAGCTGACATTCTCTAGTATGTAATAGGAAAGTGAGAGCTAGAATCTCCACTTTTCCAAATCCGCAGCTATGTAAATCTGGCCCCCATATTCAGAAATAGTCAGAAATACTTTATAATCCAGGGCGATACCATGCGCACTAAAGAAAACCAAAAGAGGACGTTGTTAAGAACGCACCTTGACCATAAGTATAGAATGTAAGCCTCAAATTTCAGTTTATTCATTTTACCAAATTTGACCCAATGTTAGTTCATGTTTTTTAACCAATTACCTTAAACAGGTATAAAGGTCAAAAAAATAACATATCCCTTGTTTATTTATGGTATTAATTTTGATAAACAGCTTTTATTTTAAACTGTTATTTAGCTTTATGCTAGGAAATATCATCTCTGAACTCTAATACTGTGTGCAACAATGGAAATTTGCCCTCCCTGCCAATCAAAATGGTTTGGTCCAACTTTCCAACAGTTTTCTTCTGGGTCAGGTCCATTATTAAGAAATAAGCCCCTAATATTTTTCTATATATATTTTATTTATTTGGTAAACATAATGAAACATAACAGTGACTGTCAACAAAACAGAATAAAAATGGGTCAATCTACCATTGGAGAAATATAACAATTAGTACATCACATATGAATAAAACATAATAACGCATTAAACCATATCAACAGAAAAATGTATTGAAAACCCAGTCAGACACAGTACATACCTGCAGCTTTATTATTAGTGTAGTACTTTAAAAGCCTAAATATGAATGGTAAAGGGAGGGAGAGGGGGGCCTGATATTCTAAAACACAAAAGGCCATAAAACATTGTGTCCAGTGATTGGTTGGGCCTATTTTGGGCTGCATTAGTCCAAGTCAATAGTCCATATTGGCTTTTTCCATTAAATGTTCCTAATAAGATTCTAAGCCAGGTCCAGATCCTGCCCCTCAGGATACAACTTCTCAGTCAGCAGCTGTCACGTAGGCACATGACCCTTGTTGTCTTGTCTTTGTAGATCAATTTAAGTTTCAGAAGAATTTCCTGCAGCCATCAGTGTATCTGACTGTCATACCCACAGAGCTGACATCTGGTTCTGCCTTATAAGAGGAAGCATTGAATTATACAAGTGCCAGACATTTCTGATTATTGACAGGTTGGAAGAGTGACACTTCACTCATTTTCACATCTTTATGATTTTGACCTTTTTTTCTACTTTTCTTCTATTTATGATCACCATCCACTATCCCCCTTGCTGGTCATAATATAAATATACCATATTATAAAATAAAATGATGCACCTCAAAATCTTTCAACTTCAGATGTTAATCATTTTAAACAACTAAAGTAAACTCAGTAGACTGGAACCACCTCTGGACAAAAGCAACAGATTATCTTTAGACTTGATATATACGAATGGGCCCATGTACCAAATTGGTATTTGGGACCCACTAGACTGCCAGGGGAAATCACCAACCACAGATCAGACCCTTCATGTTTACAAGAGTCAGACTGTCCTTTAACTCGTTAAAAGTAAGACCACTGCTGCCGATTTCTATTTCCTGCATTGTGATTGGTGGATGACTCCAACTGTCCTCAATCAGTTTGAAAATAGAAAATAATATTTTAGAATGGCAGATGCAAAAAAAAAAACATGTTTAGAAGGGCAACAGGAGAGAGCAGGGTTAAGGCATAAGTTCAGACTTTTCTGATCTAAGTGGAAATGAAACCAAGAAAACTACTTCTAAAAGGGAGACAGAGAAAAAAAAATCTATGGAGATGTAAAAAAAATTCCAACTACATAACAATATACTAGATTACCCTGCATAATTAATTTACTGATGATACAAAATGATTACCCTTAAATTACTATTCTTATAAAGTATTCAGGATCCAATTAATCATTCTAAGACAGCATGGTCCTTCACACTGTAGAAGGGCTGTTTATGATGACAGCTTGCTATTTGAGAATTGTGATTAGATAGCAAAACACAGAGACATATTAATAACTCTTGACCTTTTCTGCTTTATTTTATGAAATAGAGACATTCTCTGTGAAGAAAATACGTCTTTCATGGAATGTTTTATACCAAAAACAATACAAAGTTGACATTAGTGAGTTGTTAGCAGCTGTGCTGACAGACAATGGGATATGAGTCACTATATCAAGCCTTGTGTATAATTTTAGACGCTGACTCTGGAGCTGGAGAGATAAAACGGCTGTTTTTAGTAGAGAAGGTAATCCAGTAAAACATTATAGCTGTCAGAGTATTTAATCTTAACAGAGATAGTCTTCCAATTAGACAGGGCATTGCTGTGTATACCAGCAATAGGAAAATGTGGGCATTCTGAGGTGGGGTTCAAATGGATTCCAGAACAACGTAAAAGAAAAATAGAAAACACATTTTGGTAGATAAATCATTTTACTCAGACTGACAAAAGGATTTATGGGCCCAGGTACAGCAACTTGTCATCAGGGCCGGTGCTAGCATGTCTGGCGCCCCCCTGCAAAAAATAAATTTGCGCCCTTCTTCCATCATGTGTTTCCAGCCCCCCCCCAGTACACCCATCATGTATCACCAGCCTTCCACCCCAGTACTTTCATCATGTGCCACCAGACTCTCC
>WWET01003239.1:51724-62822 GCA_011038615.1 Limnodynastes dumerilii | reverse complement strand
GGTTCAGTTCAGGGGATCGCTAAGAATAAAAAAAAAAAGCAGTCAGGAATCAGTTTGATTCCTGTCACTCACCCCTCTCTGGTCCAATCAGGGACAGAGGGGGGCGGGCTTAAGCTGCGCAGGGATCACAGGGGGAGCCCGTTCACATGAACGGGCCCGTGATGGCAGGAGAAGGAGTCCTGCATCGTCATGGAAACGATAGTTTCCACTGGCGATGCAGGGTTTTTAAATATGAGAAAGGACATTTTGAAGCGATAAGGGCAGTTTTCTATTGAAAACTGCCCCTATCACTCCAAAATGAACTCTGTAAATAGAGCCCATAGTGTGTATAAGTGGCCTGACGTTATCAGGTCTGGATCCGGACCATATTTCTTAACTTTGCAGTTTTCTCTCTGCTTCTTCTTTTCTTCATGGAATCTCACTGATATTGACAATGACTATCAGGCAGATTGTGACAAACTCCTGGATATTCACCATTCTATTACTATAATATGAAAGAACATCAAACAAGAAATCATTGTTGTTATTAATAGCATTAATATGTGAGAGCAGCAGCAGTAGAGTGGAACGGTAACTTATTGTGCAAAGAATTACTTTTAAATGGTCATTACAGAAGGAAGACTGCTGGGAGAAGGTGAGCTGCCTGTGTGTTGTCTTCAGACGTGGGTTATATTAGGGGTATGGGAATCAAGCACAGTAGAGAAAAGTATATACTGTATGGGTTCATGAGACTCATACCCCACATATACTTTAATGATATTATACTGATTTGCAACTAAGAAGCACACTAAAGGACATACACTATATGGAAAATAATATTCGGACGCCTGACCATTACAACAACAGAGACTGTAATGACATTGTGCCAGATCCAATGGGCTTTACGTACATGCAGGGCTCTGAAATTACACATGGTAGAGGGGAGTGCACGCCCCCATCACTCCCCTATATCTGTAGTAATTCTGGACACATGGTAGAGGGGATTGCACACCCCTGTCACTCCCTTGTATCGGTATAAGGTCTGGACACATGGTAGAGGGGATTGCACGCCCCTGTCACTCCCCTGTTACGGTATAAGGTCTGGACACATGGTAGAGGGGAGTGCACGCCCCTGTCACTCCCTTGTATCGGTATAAGGTCTGGACACATGGTAGAGGGGAGTGCACGCCCCCGTCACTCCCCTATATCGGTAGTAATTCTGGACACATGGTAGAGGGGGGTGCACACCCTGATCACTACCCTCTATCAGTAGTAATTCTGGACACATGGTAGAGGGGGGTTTATGCCCCCGTCACTCCTCTCTATCAGTAGTAATTCTGGAAAACATGGTAGAGGGTATTGCACGCCCCCATCACTCCCCTCTATCAGTAGTAATTCTGGACACATGGTAGAGGGGAGTGCACGCCCCCGTCACTCCTTCTATCAGTAGTAGTTCTGGACACATGGTAGAGGGGAGTGCAAGCCCTATTCACTCCCTCTATCGGTAGTAGTTCTGGACACATGGTAGAGGGGGGTTTACGCCCCCATCACTCCCCTCTATCGGTAGTAGTTCTGGACACATGGTAGAGGGGAGTGCAAGCCCCATTCACTTCCTCTATCAGTAGTAGTTCTGGACACATGGTAGAGGGGATTGCACGCCCCCGTCACTCCCCTCTATCGGTAGTAGTTCTGGACACATGGTAGAGGGGATTGCACGTCCCCGTCACTCCCTCTATCAGTAGTAGTTCTGGACACATGGTAGAGGGGATTGCACATCCCCGTCACTCCCTCTATCAGTAGTAGTTCTGGACACATGTTAGAGGGGATTGCACGCCCCATTCACTCCCTCTATCAGTAGTAGTTCTGGACACATGGTAGAGGGTATTGCACGCCCCCATCACTCCCTCTATCAGTAGTAGTTCTGGGCACTTAATGTCTAGAACCCTACCATAACTTTTATGCATTGATCTGCGTCTGTCTGGACATGAATTAATGCGTATCTGGTTTTCCCTGACCCTTCATTTGAATGCGGATCGTACCTGAAGGGTCGGTCCTTTTATCGCACCTTCCTACGTACGGATCCGAGTTTCGCACATCTGAAGGTATGCATGAGTAAAATCTGGCATGCACATGCGTCAATCTTACTTGTCAGGATAGGTACACAAATTTTGTGCGTAGGTCTCCTGACATTATTAGTTCTGTATCCGGTCTATTGTATTGAAATAAATATACTGTAATATGGAATTGGAATTTTGCAGCTATAAGAGCTTCCACTCTTCTGGGAAGACTTTCCACAAGATTTTGGAGTGTTTCTGTGGGACTTTGTGCCCATTCATTCTGTAGAGCATTTATGAGGTCAGGCATAGATGTCACATTAGGCTCTGATGTTGGAGGAGAAGGCCTGGCTCGCAATCTCCGTTCCAGTTCATCCCAAAGGTGCTCGATGGGGTTGAGGTCAGAGCTCTGTGTGGTCCCATCAAGTTCTTCCAGACCGAACGCCTCAAACCATGTCTTTATAGTCCTTGCTTTGTGCACTGGGGCAGTCATGTTGGAATAGAAAAGGGCCTTCCCCAAACTGTCGCCACAAAGTTGGAAGAATAGCATCATTGTCTTGGTATGCTGAAGCATTAAGATTGCCCTTCACTGTAGATAAGAGGCCTAGCCCAAACCCTAAAAAAACAGCCTTATACCATTATGCCTCTTCTATCAAACTTTACATCTGGCATAATGCAGTCAGACTGGTAATGTTCTCCTGGCATCTGCCAAACCCAGACTCACGCATCTGACTGTCAACTAGAAAAGATTCATCACTCCACAGAACATGTTTTCACTGCTCCACAGTCCAGTGTCAGTGTGCTTTACACTACTCCATCCGAGGCTTGGCATTGGACTTGTTGATGTGAGGCTTGGATCGGCCATGGAAATCCATTCCATTAAGCTCCCTCCATTGTTTTTGTGCTTACATTAATGCCAGTGGAGGTTCAAAACTCTTCAGCTATGGGATGGTCTTCCGCTTCGACTGAGTTGCTGTTGTTCCTAAACACTTCCACTTTCTAATAATATCACTTACAGATGAAGGGATGAAGGATTTTATCCACTTGTAGCAACGGATCTGATTGAAGCACCAGATTTCAATACATAACAGGAGTGGCCAAATACTTTTCTCTATATAGTGTATATATTCCTCCCCTCCTTTCAAAATTCTGTATTTGCCACTGGGTAACACACAATACAGCTGATCCAGAGAGTAATGGTAAAACAAGTGTAAGTGTTGACTTCAGAAAAACCATGTTGAACTGTGTGTGAATTATGTCAAAACAAAATTACGGTTCAGAGGTGACATTTCCTATCTGAACTCTAATTTGCAGATTACTCACACAGCTATGCACAGGGTTGCCGACTTTTATTTTCATTGGATCTCCCAACAGGAATCCCTAGATGACAGCATGATATCTGGGATTGATGATGTGATTTATGCAAATCATGCCTGAGGCCCTGCCCCCTGACCATCAATGCCATTTTTCTTAATATTACTAGGGATGGGGGCGGGGCTTGATGACGCAATTTGCATCATCAAGTCCCGCATTAGGAATAGTAGTGTTGCTAAATAAAGGGGTCGGTACTTAAGGCTGTTTGGATGAAACCAAGGCCTCAAGCCCACTGTGGGAGATCTCCCAGCTCTCCCGGGACACTGGGAGAACTGGCCGAAATTTGCAGTATGTGAGTTTTATGTTCAAAAGCAAAGAATTATCCATGCATGCAAAATAATGAAAGTTAATTTGAACTCCTCACCTGTTTTGACCTTAAAAACAAGGTGCAAGTTGGAGCAACAATCATAATTTAACCACAGTTTATTTACCTTTTTGTTGTTTTTCTTCAGAAAATAATATTTTTTGCATGCGACTCTCTCAACCGTAGATGAGAAACATATTTGTGAAAGCTGTGTGCAATTATTCCCCAAAGTTGTCGCCACAATATTTAGCTGAAGAATCACAGCATGTCGGCTCCGCATGAACGCCGTAAAAAAAAAAAAATCGTTCACCACCAGTAGAATTGCTCATTCTTGAAGAAATAAAACAAAGTCTGCAATTAAGAAAATGTCACTGAATTTTAGATGCATGTCAACTGTACACAAAATACTTTTTCTCCAGTCTAAACAGTAATGTCATGTGAAAAGGAAAATATCTGACACATTCAACAAATTATTCACAGTCCTATTGAAGAATAGCTGGGGAGCTTGTTAGCATCTGAATTTCAAATAGCTCAGTAGCGGCATCCGTGTCATTCTGAGGTATAACAGATGAACTGAAAAAAATGATCTCCAAAATGATATGTTGTAGAATATCAGCTGTAAAGGTATCAAAATAAAGTTTATTTATAAAGAGTACTCCAAGAGCCAGATTTACTAAGCCGCGGGTTTGGAAAGGTGGAGATGTTGCCCATAGCAACCAATCAGATTCTAGCTGGCATTCTCTAGTATGTCATAGGAAAGTGAGTGCAGTACATCTGAATGCAAGTACACTTGTATCATTCAGGCTCAAAGCAGCCAAGATAAATGCAGGGTTGTACAGCGTATTGTGTTCTGTATTACTTGACCTGTAATGCGAATGCGCTAACACAACATAAAATAATGATTTAACAATAAATGCAAAACGTTTAACTGTGTATATTAAATATTTGACAACATCGCAATATGCCAGCAGGGACTTCCAAACTTTAGTATTGCAATTTAAATCTAAATTCTAACACATGGTTCAAAAATAGCCCATGGAGTGTCATGTGATGTGATCTCCGTAAAGAAAATGCTATTTCCGAAATATAGACAGCAGAAAGCTAAATTTTGTCTGTCTGTATTTCGAAAATAGCGCTTGGACAAGAGGTTAGTGTATATAGGGACTCTCTTAGAGTTAGGCTACAGCTTAGGGTTAGACTGCGGGGAAGGGAGTCCTAGGTCAGGCTACAGGGAAGGAAGCCTTAGGGTCAGGCTGCGGGGAAGGGAGTCTTAGGGTCAGGCTGTGAGGAAAGGGAGTCCTTGGTCAGGCTACGGGGAAGGGAGTCATAGGGTCAGGCTGCGGGGAAGGGGGTCTTAAGGTCAGGCTGCGGGGAGGAGAGGGTTATGGTAATGGAATTGGAGGGTCCTGATCGCCGACCACCACCTGAGTGTCACCCCCTGGGCTTAGACAAGACCTGTGTCTGAGGTTTTCTTTTTTCTTACGAATAAAAGGAGAATAATAAATAATAATAAAAGTTCTAACAGCGCCTGTATTGCATACACTGGTACAGTTTATTGTAGAGTGTGTATGCAACATGACTATACTATTGGCTCTAACATCAGCCAATTATTACACATTAAATATCAGAAGACATGACCCAATTTTTTTTGAATACAGTAATAAAGGGTCTGATCCAGACCTACGCTCATGAAACGCTCATGTGCGTAGCGTATTTACGCCAGCGTGCCTACGGTGCACTCCCCTCGGCACTCCCCTTGGTCGTACTTAGTTTTGCCTTCTTACGCCCAGCAAACCCTACCCTAACTTTTCTGATTGTAACGTCCATAAGCTCAGTGCGTAGTTACAACGCTTAGCACGCCCATACTGTATGATTTAAATGCCTCACCCTGCCCTCAGTGTGTATTTACGGATTCCGTATGGCAGGCATGCCTCTTCGACCGTATTTACAAAGGTGTTACAATCTAGGCCCATACGCTCAGAATTTCCAAGCGTAACACCTGCCCAATAAGTACAATAATGCGCAATAAGTACAAAGGGCAGTTTTTACGCTTACGCCCATTGTAAAAACGCACACCCGAGCGTAGGTCTGGATCAGGCCCAAAGACTGTAAGTTGCATTAACATCATCTGTTTCAAATGTATTTGCAATGCTAGTTAAAAGCACAGAAACAGGCATAACGTTATTTTAAATTCTTGTCGCAATCCAGAGGCACTGATGGTAGTCAATAAAGCAGAATTTATATTATGAATTGGAGAGTATTAAAAGAAAGATGTAGTCAACAAAAAATAGATCTATACAAAATGGCTGTGTTAGTAAAATATATAAAACAGGGTCAGATTGGGAACTTAAAGTGGTCCTGGAAACAAAATCTGAAAGAGGACACATGTGGGTGGGATAAACTATAGATGAAGTCCAGGGGTGGAATGTGACAGATTCGGGCCCCGGGTCTGGATGGGCAGAGCTGGGTAGAACGGGGGACCGCTGTGTTATAGAAGCTGTCAGAGGCTGACCACTTAAAACAGCGCTCGCAGTCCATGTATGAATGCTGAGTGCTCATATAGTACATGGAATTTCAAATGCTGTTTTAAGTGGTCAACCTCTGAAAGCTTGCTTACGGTTCAAAGGGAGCCCCCCACTCCCCCTGGTCCAAATTATTTTTACGAATAAAAGAAGAAGAATAAATAATAATAAAAGTTCTAAATCATCTGTTAGGAAAAATGTTATGTTACATAATAAGGAAAGTCTTACTCTCCATGTATGAGAATATATATGACAACATTTTTTATTTTAAGTAGTGGTATTTACACCTAGCCATTGATGATGATGTAGGAACTATACGCCCCTGGTTACATAATAAGGAAAGTCTTACTCTCCATGTATGAGAATATATATGACAACATTTTTTATTTTAAGTAGTGGTATTTACACCTAGCCATTGATGATGATGTAGGAACTATTTAAATAGCCCGGGATTCCCCTGTGATAGCACCTTGAGAAAGAGCAACATATGCCTGAAACACGTTGGTTAATTAATGGTGAGAGTGATATTTCTACCCCAGTGCTTAGGATTCCTGTCTTCCTCCTCGTATGGTATCTGGATTGAGGGCCCTTTTTAAATCCTTGCACGTTAGATGGAGTATAATTCACCTTGGAGGACAGGTATTTTTGACTCGAGCTACTGGAGGTGAAGAACCCTCATCTCCCGTTCTGGGGAGAAAATTTGATTGTTTACACGATTACTTGGAACCTGACATGGAAATGTTTTGCTTATTTTAAATTATTTTAATAAGTTACACGCTATAAATTAAAGACACAAAGAAGGTGAGTGCAAGAGGTAAACTTTATTAGGAAGACCCTTGTGTGAATTTATTACACCACGAAAGTGGCCGGCGCTTGAGTCTTGCATGATCCACATACAAGGAAAGAGGTGGAGAGAAGAGTATTCGAGGGGACCCCTAGAAGAAGGGGAAGAAGCAAGAGATTCATTACAAAAAAGTCCCAACAAAGGATGTGAGTAGATTACATGGTATATATATACCCTAATTAATAATATTGCACGAGGTTGCTTTCTCTTTTTTCTTTCTGGTGGAGTAATTGAAGACCTTTAACATAGAAGGAAGGAAGGGATCTTGGTGGAAGATTCCATCTAAATATTGGCTAAAGGACAATTGTTCGGAATCCTGAAAAGATTTAAACTCTGTAATACAAGTAAATAAATTAAACAGAGACATTCTCCCTGGGAAAAAAGAGGTTTGAGGATTATGAATATACTAGCGAAATGTCAAAATGACAGGAAATGAGCAAAGGAAGCAGATCAGGGTCCAGGAAGGTTGCAGGAGACTTTGACCAGCAGGTCAACCATGTTGTGGACACAGGTGAAGCGACAGCGCAGTGAGATCAGTCCCGGTGATTCCTCCTGGCTGGATGCTGTCCCATGTACCTCGCTCCTCCTTTATCTCCTGACTGTGCACAACCTACTTCCAATGAGGGGACAGGACGCGTGACGCGGACACACATGGCCTATCAATTACCTCGGCGTCCTTTCTTCTTATTGGCAGTGAGGCATGCGTAAGAAAGATAGGGGGTAGGGATGAGCTAGTGCCAGTGGCTGTTTAATACTGGGACCCAGAGCCAGTATCATGGAGGGGTGAGTAGAGCCACTGGGAGATTGGGAGGATTTAATGGGGGGAGGTGGATGGGACATTTTGTGAGAGCAATTCTGCTCCCAACCACTGCACATGCGCAGTGGCATTACAACAGTGTGGATGCTACTGCGCATGCGTATAACAGTGAGGAGCAGAATGGCTTTTATATATATATAGATGGTAGACCTCACCCTTCTATAAGTGGACTTCTTTCGCTTTAGAGGACATTTTTCAGTCATAAAGTGGGTAAGATTTGTCTATAGATTTGCGCTAGTCTCCTGAACCCCACTTTTTCTGTTTGCATTTGCACCACGTTTCTCTAGATTCAACTTTTTTATGCTGATTCTATGATAAAAGTAGGAAGTTATGTACAGCATAGGCACAAAATCTGTGTATAACTGCAATAAGAATACAGACCGTCCCCTTGAAGGAGGCATAAGGCTTATTCTACTATTTCTTTATAAAGAAAATTATAATGAAGACATAAATCTGGTCAAGTGTAACCTTCAGAGTGGTTAATGAGGGCATCTCCGCTGCTGCTTATTAAATGTGATCGTTGATGAACTAAGCGACCTGTTTTCTAAATGACCTTATTAAAAACAACCCTATTTTAACATGTGCGGCTCTCTCTCCCAACATGTGCAACTACCCTGCTATCTTAATGAAATTCATACTCTTACAACTTGTATTTAGCAGAAAATATCTCACATTGTTGCTTCTAAAGATTACTATAACTATATTCATGTTGCTCTTTCAGTAAAGATTCACATTTCGAATGTCCAGAAAGCTGCTGCAGCTGGTAAAGCCTCCAAGTCCTCTAAGGCGGGTCTCCAGTTCCCAGTTGGCCGCATCCACCGGTTCCTGAGGAAGGGGAACTATGCTCAGAGGATTGGATCTGGAGCCGGCATCTATTTAGCAGCCGCTCTGGAATACCTGTGTGCTGAGGTCCTGGAGCTGTCAGGAAACGCAGCCAGAGACAACAAGATATCCCGCATCTTGCCCCGGCACATCCAGCTGGCTGTCAGGAATGACGAGGAACTGGCCAAGCTGTCATATGGAAATTTGTTACTAGGAAATTGGCTGTGCTTCCCCTCCGCTTGCTAAAGTGGGCGGAGGGAAGCATGCAAAGTGTACAGTGTGGGAGGGGGCTCCTACACTTGTGCAGGTCAGCGGTCCGCACGACCAATTTAAGGGGGGGCTACCTTATCTAACCGTGCAGAGTTTCTTTTTTAAGGAGGAAACTATGCATGGACAATGCCTCTCCCTGGCTCCCCACACCCTCTCCAGCTAATCTAAATCCCTCCCCCCTCCAACTTCTAACCAATCACTCCCCGAGGCGGCATTATGCCACCTCTTTCTACTTAAACTACTCTAAAGACTAGCTGCTACAGTACGTAGATAGGCATGCATAGTAGGTCATTTACTACAGGTCCGCACCTAAGAAGCGTCTGCTTCTCTAAATATGACAAACCCAATTTCCCTTTGCATTGCATGTTTTGCTGATAGGTGCCATTTTAACAGATAGGGGTGGTTGCTCCATCTGCACACCCTCCACCGGTTATGCCACTGGGTAGCACTATGCTACCGGGTAGCAGCCACTATAGTCAAGAGATAGGTGTGGGAGGTGGGTTAAAATGAGTGTTAATGAGGAGACCAATATTTGGGTGATATAAGGTTGTGGACGTGGTGTACAGAGCTTGGCATGAGGAGAGGTCCTCTTGAATATTATTGTTTTTAGGGACCTCAGATTGTTAATGC
This sequence comes from Limnodynastes dumerilii, assembly GCA_011038615.1. Taxonomy (NCBI): domain Eukaryota; kingdom Metazoa; phylum Chordata; class Amphibia; order Anura; family Limnodynastidae; genus Limnodynastes; species Limnodynastes dumerilii. The sequence goes on along the minus strand of WWET01003239.1, from coordinate 53,206 downwards.
TCTTGTAATATTTTTAGAATATGAATGCATTTTCTTCAACTATCTTTGTAATAAGGTATTTCCACTACTAATGTGTAGTAAGTCCATAGGGTTCTGTCAAGTCTACCCAACAATCCATCTACTCTATCAGCAGCTTGCCAGCCTTAGAGTCAAGGAAAGGACACTAATGGTCTTGGTGATAGATTGCCCTACTCTATCCTAATAATTAAGTCCCCAACCATCAGCAGTGCTCTGACCTTTACTGCACTCTAGCCCATATCTTAGCTGCAGCAGGTATCCCTCTTGGCTCCCATTATCTTATTCCTGTTTTCCCTCACCTGTTTATTTTCTGCTTTACATAGATAACAATGGAGAAGGGAAGGCAGAGTATCATTTGCTGAAACATATTACACTGTTGTTGTTCTTAAACATGTGATTCATTGGTCACCAAGCACAAAAGTAAAACTTGCAGTATCCAGATTCATCTCGGACTGCGAATTAACTATAGATGCAATGCTATGTACGAGAATCTCCAAGGATATAGTTTTATCAGATGTGCAGCAAGAAGTGTGTGTTATTCACTCAGTGGACTACAGAAAGCACCTAAGACAGGGTAGAATGTGTTCTACGTTCATCCTGCATTTCAAGGAGTGCGGTGACGCACGGTGATGAATCAAAAAAGATAAAACAATAAACTTGCAAGTTCAAACAACCTCCTACGTTTTCAAGTTCAATGTGATCATGTCATCTAATGCGTGAATCTTTACAATTATAGCTGCAAATGTTATCTGAAAAACACTACATGAACTTAAATTAAACACTAACAAGCTCAGCAACTGATTGAACCCTGTTACCATTACCCTTACATTAAAACACAATTACTACTGCCCTCCCCAACTAATACCGAATAAAATAGGAGACGTGTAAGTGGTGATTGCAGGTAAATGGTGCCAATCCTTAGCTGATGCTGGAATAATCACAGGGAATAATTACTGTTGTATGTGGTATAAAAGCAGGAATATATTCTATTTTCATGTTATATGATTCACTGCTTTGGATTACAGAGTAAATTCAGGGTTACCAACTCTCCCGAATATCAAGCGAAATCCGCAATTTAATGCAAATTGCTGTTTCAAATCCGGTCCCCCGACACTCAATAGGGTGAATCCTGTTAGTAGCGAGTGGGTGGGATTTGATGAGGTAATCTGGATTATCAATCCCCGCCCCGATCCCTATTAACACTATGACTAGTAGCATTGATGGATAGTAGGTGAAACAGTTGTGTCATTAAGACCCACCCTAGTGCCAGCATTTATCTCTTCCCTCTGCAATCTCCCGGAGAAAAGAAAAAGAAAGTTGTCAACCCTGAGTAATTTACATTAAACTGACACAATACTATCACAGCAAAACTATGCATAGAATCAGGGGTGGAACTACCATCTATATAGGTTGTGTGAAGTGCTGCCCCCCCCCCCTCTTTTGGGTGTTCCCTCCCCCCGGTTG
>WWET01003239.1:22147-33580 GCA_011038615.1 Limnodynastes dumerilii | reverse complement strand
TCCCCACATGTATTACAAACATTGGAAACCCCCCTCTCAAAATCCTGCGTTTGCTCCTGATGAGCGTATGGAGGAATGCAGTTACTCTAAGAGTAGTTAGGGTAGTGTAAGAAGGCAAAAGTAAGTATGATCGAGGGGAGTGCATCGTTGGTACGCCAGCGTAAATACGCCACGCACATGAGCGTTTACTGAGCTTAGGTCTGCATCAGGCCCTTTGACTCAAGCTATATATAATAGGATTTAAAACTGGTTTCATAGCACCATAAAATAAAAAATATATACTTCAAGTTGGATGAAAAACATCTTAAATTGCCTCATCTATGTAATAAATTCTTTAATTATTTCCTTTTTACTGTGTTCTCCAGAAAGACTTCTGAGATCTTATTATTATTATTGTTTATTTATAAGGTGCCACAAGGTGTCCGCAGTACCGTACAAAATACAACAAAATATGGTACAGATATACAGGTTAGGGATGGACAGTATAGTATATATAAATACAATATGACTAAAAATATCAGAAATAAAGTGAATCAAGCACAGAACTCAAGGCAAAATGCGAGGTGTCAAGCATGGAAGATCAGGGAGCAGGGGATAGAGCGCAGTGAGAGGGAGCCACCAGGTGGGGATGGGGTAAAAGGGTAGCAGAGGGTTACAAAGTGAGTGGGGAGTGGTGGAGGAAGGAACAACACTAGGATGGAGGGCCCTGCTCACGTGAGCTAATACACTATGTGGGAGGGAAGAACTTACAGAAGACATAAGAAGGGGAAGGAAGTGCACTGCGGGTGTGAGCGGAGGAGAGGGGGGAGGAAGAGAATGGATAGATGAAGGATGCAGAGAGGATGTTAAGTGGAGGAGGGGTAGGCTAGCCTAAACAGGTGCGGTTTAAGTGAATGCTTGAAGACCTGCAATGTAGGGGAGAGTCTGACTGAAGAAGGGAGGTCATTCCAGTGCAGAGGTGCAGCACGGGAGAAGTTCTGGATATGGAGGTGAGTCATGATCAGTAAAGTGTTGATGAGGGAAGAGAGGTAGGGAGCAGTGGATGAGGAGATGGTCTTAAAGGTGAGAGTAAGGAGTTTAAAGAGAGTTCTGTATATTGTGGCAACTGCCTTTCCATTGTCCGTTTTGGCAACAATACTCCAATATAAGAAATCTAATAGGGCATAATTGCCACAGCAATTTATACATCAACTGAATAAAGAAGGAATAATTGCACACATTATATACAGTTATATTTTTCAATGCATTTATGCAACAAATTCAGTGTATAGAGGTTGATTAAGTGCTTATGTTTAATAAAATATTCATTAACTTCTGTTTGCATTGGGTTCAAGGACTTGTATAAATATAATCAGCTTTTTTTAGTTTTTAAAATACTCACACTTACATTTCTGTAATGTCATGTCAGATTAAAGTATTTTCCTTTATTCCTTAGTCGTCCTGTAAGCAGAAATTAATACAGCAGTGTCTGATAGGGGCCTAAATGTTTCCTGGTATTTGTTTGCTGCTTTTTGATGAATATTGGTCACCCAGTACTTCTTCGAATGAAGATATATCTTGCATGAATTAAACGCACGAATTGCAGCAACTACCTTCTCCAGGAATAATGGCGATCGTAAGGTGTAGAACAAGAAAATCTGAAAACCCTGCATAAAAAATAGAACTATTAAGTCTTGATCAGTGACAGATTTGTATTTTAATAATTATGCAACATACTTTCAGACCCAGGCATTGCTATGACCTACAGATTGAAAACCAAGGGCCAAGCCCAGCATACTTTAGAATATTTTTTTTATTGATTTATGGAAATTTTGTTTAGAGTCAACAGTCAAGACCTCCCGCCACAGAATGAGAAATCTTCTGGCCATGAGGTCTATTAATAACCTGGAAAAGTCCCAGGTTTTAAATAGACCTTGCAGCCAGCAGATTTCTCATTCTGACAATTTGGACAAGTCAGTTCCTTTAGAGTATTAGCTTGAGAGACTGGACCATTACAAATTCGGATGTTGGTAAATATCAGAAGGGTTTTATTTTTTACAATTGTATTGTGCTGGCCCATATATTGTGTGGGGGCAATACAGGCCGCAGCGGTATTGGGTATCGGGCAGTCATGGGTATGCTGGCGCTTGTAGTACTACAAGCACCAGCATGCCCGAGTAGTGAAAAGGCAGCCTTAGTTTGCTGGACCTGTAGTGCACCAACACAATGGTGTGTATAGTGTTTTATTAATATTTATTTAAAGCTTATTTTTTATAATGAACTGATTGGTAAATCGCACCTCTCTGAGATGTTCATTAAAATGGGGTGTTAGGCTCGACATCGCAGTGATCAATTGAATCTTTTATCACAACATTAGTATGTTTTAATAGAGTTTGGGGGTGATGTGTAACTCTGGTCACATTAATTGAGGAAAAACATAAGACCTGATCCAGACTTAAGAAGGGGCTTGAAATTAAGAAAGGAAAGTTAAACCTGGGCAAAACCATGTTGAATTCAGGGGAAGTCAAGGTAATTGTATTCTTTGCATGCAGGGATATTCCATTTTAATTGTTTACTGCACACAGATACTGACCAGCTTTACTATCACACTGTTATTTAGACTTGGGATAGGAAACATCACCTCTCATCTCTAATACTGTTTGCAACAGATGAAATATGACTCCCCTGCAATCTACATGGTTTAGCCCAGGAGTAACTTTCCTCTCTTATTTTCAAGCTCCTTCTTAAGTCTGGATCAGGCTCATAGTTATTACTTAACATTGCGACCCACGGACACATCGTGATGAACAGAATTTCCCCTATGACTTTTAAGTATGAGTATACTCACAGATAGTGGCTCCGGCCGACACCGCTGCTACTACTCCCTGGCAGTTACAAATACTGAGCAGCGCTGCACTACTAACATACGGTAGCAGCCGGCCATGGCTCTGGTAATATACGGCATTCAGTGCTTATAAACAACTAATCAACTGCAGAAAATCAGCACATTTGTAGTTCAGGTGCAGTTCTGTGCATGCAGATGAGGAAGATGAGAAAAAGGGACCTCAGAGTAGGCTTTGCCACAGGCCCCTCCCCTGCTAAGGACAGCCCTGCCCCCTGTGTAGATAGGTCAATATGTAAAGCAGCATCCACCCATTTACAGATCAAACATTAACAACACATTCATATTAGTGCTATATCTTCTATGGATAGATAGATAGATAGATAGATAGATAGATAGATAGATAGATAGATAGATAGATAGACACAGGGGGAAATAATTATTATTTATATAAGTTATTACCTGAGTAGAGACACAAATGCAGAAAATGAAACTGAAGATGATGTGAGTCTTGTCATTTGTCTCTATGAGCATCAAATAGCCAAACACCCAGGTGACTCCTAGCAATGACGCAACTGAGAAGGTAGCCATCGTCTTCTTCAAGAGGGAGATTCTCCTAGTACTGGGTATAATAGATGAATGATTAGCAGTTACATGGAGGTTGCATATGCAAATCTTAGATAGAAGCTCAAAATTCCTGAGGGAACAGGGGTAAATAAGGTCCTGAGTGATTAGGTTTTCCCATTTCTATATACAATTTATGGCATTAATATACATATACATATATAAATGTGAATGAATGACTCTAATAAAAAGGTCATGTCCTCTTCATTTCCAATCAGTCATCTACTCCTCTGAAAAGTCCCAACACCAGGGGGCATTTTTCTATCACAAGGATCAAAAATGCCCCTTCTATTACTGCGGCTCATGCACAGGCACCACAATACCAGAACGGATCCAATTCTGGATCCAGATCCATCCTGGTAATCAGGGGATGCTAAAAGTACAGTAAAGGCAGGTTTCAGCCCTTACGTACATGGGGATCATGTAGAAATGTTAGAGTAGGGGCCTGCTAGAGTAACTACCAGTTAGGATGCAGTTAGGGCTGCCCATTCCCTCCACCTGTCTAATCTTCAGTATGAGGAAATGGGACAAGTATCAGGTTGATAGTATGGACCATGGTACATAGCATAGCACCGGATATCATTAATAACCTACACAACCACTTATCGACCTTCTACATTTAATCCTTGAAAGATAGAACCCTATAAAAGGGAATTACATTTCTGATCATATTTGTGTTATCAGGAATAAATGAGCAAATTAATTGTATATATATGTAAAAAATAAAACTATCATATTTACATTTAAATATAGATTTTGGTCCTGATTCACATTTAAGTAAAAGGTCGACACTGCATGCGCAATACAATTAGTTCTGTAACGCAGTGCAGCCAACCGATGTTGCGCTCCATATGGATCAGAGCTCCCATGCGTAGGAGATACACATGGGCAGTGGCCAGAGGCATGCAAATCATCCAATAAGAGCTTGGCTAAGCCCATACGTATGCTTCAGTGTCTCGCACAGAAGGGCTTCCGGGCAGGATTCTTAAGGTAGGGGTCCTGCTTGTGGATTCATTATCCACACCAAGGAGAACAGGGGGAGTGCTCTCCTACATGCAGACCTCTGAATCTCAAAATCTATACGTTGATGTTGCGGTGGAGGTTAGCGTATGGAAAGCTTTCTTAAATGTGAACCCGGTCTTATGTCTTATTGAGCAGTTCCAGCGATGTAGACTTGCGTTTACCTTGATAAAAATGTATTTGTTTTCCATATTGATCGCACAGCCACTGCTACCAAAATGCCGATATTTACTATAAGGATCAGGCCCACCGGCAGCAGGAAGGACCAGAACATGGGCTTAGAGGGGTCAAGCTGCTTTTTGTCATTTTCAGCAAGAAGCCAACAACTGTAAAAAAAAAAAACCAATATGATAGGAAACAATAAAATCTAATAATAAATCATCCAAACAAAATTACTCCATTCAACTAACATTCTAACCCCTAACTATGGCAGGTGAGTGGATAGTATATGATTAATTATGCAAATATATTCCTCAGGTGCTGGCTGCACTAAGGGTGGGATCTAAGACAGACACAAGACGGACTGGAATATACAAGTCATTAGGAAACCTATTTTTTCCTTTATTTAAAATGGCTCAAACAAGAAGCTTAAATGATAAAGAATTTGGGGCGTATTCACAGATCCGTTTTCAGGTGGAGTTGTGTGCGTATTTTTAGGATCGGATGAACTGCGCATGCGTAGTAACTTTATATGCATAAGTTTTACGTTAAATATACACACGTATGTGCTTTAGGCACGGACATGTGAATCGCACTTGGGGACATACGTACGGAGGGGCGGGGTTGAAATACGTACTGGAAAACTTATGTGAAAGAGGGCGGTGGGAGGCATTTAGATGTGGCTATAAGGGTGCGGTTATATTGAATGGTACGTACAGCATACATATACGCACGTAAGTACACATGTAAAGCTAGAGGTGCTCTATGGAGGCGTAAGTGTACGATTGCACGGCTGTGAGAAGGGAGTGTAATGGGTGTTAAACTTAAATTGTAAGTTGTAATTCTGTAGAATATCCCTTAATAATTTAATTGGTAATAATAAAGAATTAATTTTATAAATTAAATTTTTTTGCTTAAATAGGATCTGTGCATAGATTTAAAAAGCCTCAATTTAAATATTCTAAGCACTTCCACCCAATGACAGCCATTCATGTAAAGCTCAACCCACTTTAGTATATGTTCCAGCGCCTTCAAAATGGGTTTATCAAGATGGTACCACATTATTCTAATCAATAGATAGATGCTGCATAGCCAAATGCAATAGATCGATCCTTTTAATGACTTACAAATCCTTCCGGATGTAATTATTTTCTTCTGGGTATGTAGCCCCAACAGTTATTGCAACAAATAATGCCGGAAGACCTAACGCAAAAAAATGGAACTAGTATTAACATTAGAATTCTTTTTCCCACATAAAAGTTCTGTAAATAGTTACCTTACTTCATGACTTTCTGCTACCTTATAAGCTATAGCTACACACAGAATCAGACTATCCATCAGCTGACAGCTGCGGTACTTCTACCTGAACCTAAATACTCATACAGTAAAGTGTGACATTGCTGATCAGCAATTTACCTCTGTGTATAATATATGTGTGTCCCAGTATACCTGGATAGCGGGGAAAGGTATACCATGATAATGATGGGACGGGTTCAGACCTGAACACACGGAGGTCCGGCAGTCCACGTGGAAGAGGGGAGTGAACCTCCCTGCCCCGCCCCTCCCCTCCCTCGTGTGGTTATAACAGCAGCTTCACTGCATAATCCTACTTTAAGTCTTACATGAGGATTAGCAGTCGTACAAACCCATACAAATGGAAACCCCTCAATGTGTGAGTACTGCATTGTACATAATGAGCTATCCAATCCCTTACGGTACAGTTTATATACCTATTCCCACAAACCATGCATACCTCATACACAAGGTGAGTGGGCCCAACTCCTGTGCAGAGTATTAATTTATTAATTATTAATAGGTTGTTATATAGCGCTATCATATTACATAGCGCTTTACAGAGAATATTTCTCATTCACATCAGTCCCTGTCCCATTGGAGCTACATATTAAATTTCCTAACACACACACACGCACACACACACGCGCACACACACACACACACACACACACACACATTAGGGTTAATATATTCAGCAACCAATTAACCAACCAGTTTGTTTTTAGAGTGTTGGAGGAAACCCACGCAGACACGGGGAGAACATACAAACTCCACACAGATAAGAATAAACTGCGCACGGAATGCTGCTACTTACCAACCTGACAGTAAACTGCCCTGTTTGTGTCTTAGTGTTCATGTATTACTGTTCCTTTAAGGTGGCTTTCTCTGTCTGTCTTTGATTAACTCCTCTCATTATTTAAACCCTGTCCACCTGTGCCTCCCTGTGGGATATACTCAGTCTAGTCCAGTCTGAGAAGCTGTCTGTAAGCCCTGTCTAGGACTCCTGTGTTTGCAGTGTGTATCTGGAGTTTTCTTTCCTGCCTTGCCGTGAACTCTGTCCTATTTGGAAACCATTCTGGTTCGCTGTTTAGTTAACATCCCAGCACCTAGCCTTGGTTCACTTCTGACCTTGCATCCGCTCCCCGTGTGATGCACATGGATTCTGCGGTCAGCTGTATGCAGCTGTGTGTTTGTGCTGTCAGTAGACTCATGGTAAGATCTTTAGTGAGCATTACTGTGGTTCTTAGTAGTGGTTGCCCCGCTGTTTGTTATAGCTGCTTGTTGATATTATTGGCTTGCCCTGTTAAGTCTTGGTGTGTAGTTTCTGAGGTATAACTTGGTATCATCTGTTAGACTTCTGCTGTGACTAGTAGTGCTTCTCTGCTTTGTTTGATATTGCCAGCTTGTCTGGTAATTTAGTGCAGTAGTAGGGACGTTTGTGGTGTATGGGTTGTGTCAGTAGTTTATCCAGAGTCTTCTGGTAACTGTGTAAGCTTCCTGTCTGCCCCAGTCCTGGTGTTGCTATTGGTTACTGCCATTATTGCCAGAGTATCTTCATTGTTGTGCAGCATATATCTAGTCCTGTCTGGTATGGTGTATTTAGTACTCAGTCTCTCAGTATTTGGCACTGTGTATCCGGCCTTGAGAGTGCATAGCATTCTAACCCAGTCTTATTGTTCGAGTATAGCACTTATACCCAGTCTTGTTTAAACCTAGTCTTATTAGTGCATTGCATTCAATTCCCAGTCTTGTGTACCCAGTCAGGTGCCATTGCTTAGTGTTCCCAGCATTGATTATTTTGGCAGGTGTCTGGTGGCGCCTATTCATATCTCACTCTATTTCAAATCCTCCTTGACTGTAACTCCATCTACATCCATACTCTGGATCCTCTACATAACCCATGCGGTCTATGCCCATCTAGTACAGTCCCACGTAACACAATCAGAGCGTGGCATACGGAATTGGCCTGATATCAAGTCTGTATCTGGCCCTACAGCCCCGGGTTCAGAACTTTTACCTGACAAAAGACTCTGCAATGACTGAGTCACACAATCCAGAAATCTGTGCAGTGGTTTATCTACTTGAATGGGCAGACCTCTCACTGCCAGAGAGGGAACATCTAGACCGGTTACACTCTCCGGTATGAGAATCTAATTGCCGAAAATGGGTCTTCCGAAAGTTTCTTTTTGAAAGTCCTGTTTTCGAATACTTACAACTTTCTACTTTTTTTTTTTTTTTGTGAAGGGGGGAGTATGCCGTTCGGCATACTTTACCCATTCACTTTCGTGATTACCGTTATCCTTCCTCCATCTGCAATATCCCACCGCTGCACCTCCGTCGCTGCTATCGCCGGACCAGGAACAGGTGAGTAAACTATTTGTGCGGGTTAGGGTCAGGCTGTAGGGGAGGGAGGGTTTGGGTCAGGGTGCGGTAGATGGAGAGTTTGGGTCAGGCTGCAGGGCAGGGTTAGGGTACTGAGAGAGTAGGGTTAGAATTAGGGAAGGGACTATTTTTACTTATCATTTAGCTCAACGGAGCTTTTGCAGCTCTGTGGATCGATTGCTATGCCGAGGCATAGCAATCCAAATCCCAGTCACTTCGCAACTGACTGGGAAGTCTGATTTTTCGAGAGTGGAGACCCACACCCCATCTAGACTGCACAGTGTAGATTTTATTAGGAACTTTACACTACTTATATGTTGGTGGTATATTGTTATAAGCTGGACAAAAAATCCTAGAAAAATATCTTTAAAAGCTGGGACATATCATAGAGATACAAGGATTTTGGTCCCCATTAGTAGATGGGACCCACCCCAAAAAAACTACACTCCAGTTCACGTTTATGGATACAGAAATCTTAGTCACTCACCTGTGCTTCTGGTTTTAACCCAAATCCTTGCATCGCAATGATATTTCCCAGCTTTTCTTTCTAGGATTAATTGTCCTGCTTATAACAATATGCCACCGACATTTTAGTAGTGTAAAGTTCCTAATAAACACTACTGTGCAGTATAGACGTTCCCTCTCTGGCAGTGAGAGGTCTGCCCATTTATGTAAGTGGGTGTGGGTCCCCACTTTGAACGGCCCTATTTCGATAGGGCCGTTCTCTCTCAGCTAGTTCCGAACTGGCTGGGATATCGATTGCTTATGCCTCGATCCCTGGAGTACCAAGCACGGTTAAAAAAACTAACCTTTCCATAATTCTAACCCTAACACTCCCCTTCCATTACCCTAACCTTCCCTTCTCTATAGCCTAACCCTAAGACCCCCTTCCCCACAGCCTGACCCTAAACTTCCCTTCTATGGCTCTAACCCTAACCCTCCCTTCCTAAGAGCCCTAACCCACCCCCAACACTAAAAGTTCCCGGAGCCCCCCCCATTCCTAACACTAAAAGTCCCTGGAGAGGTTACTCACTTCTCTGGAGCTGTCATCTGCGGTGAAAATAAATGCTGAATGTGCTATTCAACCATTCATTAAAAAACAAGAAAATGGCTGCCATTTGAAATAGAGACAGCCGAAAAGGAACTTTAAGCTGTTTCTATTTCTAAAAGCAGCCGTTCGGATTGGGGAATTGCAACGAGTTTAGGGGTACATTTTGGATCGGTATTGGGTGATCAGATTTTACTTGTCCAGATCAATACTCAATTTCAAACATTTTTGCGTGTTGGTGTTTTACTGCTGGGAGGGGTTTTATTTAGATTTTTGGTACTTTCAATGTCACAACATTATTTTGTTGGAAAATAGTGCGTTTTACCACATAACAAGTGCCCGCCGATATGAATGACTCACCCCATCCAATGATGAGTGCGCTCTTGGTGAAGTGTTCCGGCAAGGAAGGAGAGACGCGGATCAGGAGGACATAAAACTCAGCTGCCAGCATTGCTGTCAATACAAATGTTGTCAGGAGAAAGTAATGTTGTAGTGCGGCCATTGCTGTGCACATCCCATCATCCTCCTCTTCCAGATCAGTAAAAAGCAGTTCGTTGTCTAAAATATTGCTGGAGTTGCTATTTGGTACTGTAATAATTTTCATTGTGACAATAAAGATGATGTAGAAGACCAGCATAGCTGTACAGAGACTTATCAGGAGCCAGGACGCTGGTTTTCTAGGCCTGAAAATAAAAATGGGTATATGCAATGAGCTAAGTCTTACTTATTGGTGTTTGAGATTATCAATTTTCAGTAAGTATCAGCCTTCAGTACCTCAATACTACCTCTAAAACTACCTCCATAACAACCAGATCTGTGGCCGCTGTACGTGGTAAAGCTAATAGACTAGGAGTGGAGCTAGGTTAGTAGAAAGGACAGGAGGCAACATAACTGCAAGGGGTATAGTGACCAGCTCAGGGCCTCTCTTGTCCCGTACACCCACAGTAGCTACATCTCACAAACAGAAGCTTGCACTGCCCCCATGTCCCTTTACAGCACGATACGGCCTTTTTAACGTCTAAAATGGACAGAGCGACACGATTGGACGGCTGGCATTTACATAGCTGCTGATACCAGAGTTGTGGAAGGTCACATAAGGCCAGGATTAGGAGAGTACATTTGTAGACAGTCCCTTATTAGACCCACCTAAGACTTTATTATGGGTCTGCGTCACTAGAATGCATCCACAAGCCTTGTGGGAACATACTGCCATCACTTACCTCACTGGGCCGGAACCATCAGGGTGGATGGTGCGAAACCTTAATACGAAAATGATAGAAAGTAGATGTTATTTGATATCAGATATGTCCCTTTAGTTGAACACTTTTGTTTTATTGTTTTACGCCTTGGAACAACTCCTGCCCTTGTCAATAATCTAGATGACGATTTCCGAAGCATGTTCCAAGAAAAGCTCTTTAAAAGACGTGCTTTGAAATGTATAAAATGACACGATAAGGGTAAAATATAGATATGGCACTAGGTTATGACTCACTGCAGACTTTTTTTTAGAAAGAAACTCTATCATCAGAAAATGTATTTATATCTTATAGAGAAGGGGTACTTCTACATGACAAAACTTTCTTTGCCAACTTTTTTCTTTGGTGTTGTTATACACTCTTGGTGAATCACTCATACTGTATATCAACACAAAAGAAAAAAAAGGGGTCTAAGAAAGTACTGCACACTTCCTTACTATTATAATGTCCACTTTATTAACCAGGAAAAAAAGTACTTAAAATAAATAATAATAAAAAAGAAATAAAATAAATAAATAAAAATAATTTTTAAAAAAAATGTAAAAGTTGCATGACTGACGTCCATGCAAGAAAACATTGCTGGAAACAACACAAATATAACATTCAGCGAAGTGGCCGTTTCATTTATTTTTGAGTCAGGTAAAGCTTATATATGCAACAAATTTTATATACATAATATACATTATGCATTATATACATATATTCATGTTATGTTTTAATTTTCTATTTTTGAGCAACTATTTAATTTTTTTAATCATTGTCAGGATTTTTTTCTCTGTTAAAGCAACAACTTTTGAATCTCTCTCTCTTCCTCTCCCCTCCCCCCT